>LZPO01097144.1:340586-355234 GCA_001675575.1 Neotoma lepida | reverse complement strand
TCATTGTGTTGTCTAGGCTGGCCTCAAACTCTTGGGCTCAAGTGATCCTCCTGCCTCAGCCTCTGGAGTAGCTGGGACTATAGGCTTACACTCCTTTTCCAAGTTTCCTTATCTGGAAGTTTGTACATAAAGGCCATCTGCATTTTTTGAAAGCANATCATTTCATGTTTATATAATTTAGATTTGTGTTAAACAGTGTTGTGTTGTGCGTTGTTCTATAAATCTGGGCAGGAAGGGCCTAGCCCTCACTACAGCATTTAAAGTAAAGCGTTTCAGGGACTTTCCTAGGCAGTGATCTGCCTAGGGACTCTGGACCCTGACCCTTGTTGGCTGAGAGCAATTCTGAGATGACAGTGACTCTGAGGAGGACAGGACACTGAAGCCTTCACCCTTCCCTGTGTGCTGAATTCCCGGAGCATGGAACCCCACATGGGGAGGCTGTATTGCTCCCAGCTTTAGACATTGCTTATGGGAGTCACTCACCAGGAAGGCCCAACTAGGTGTGTTGACTCCCAGCAGCTTCTAGAACCAGGGACTGAATGCATGTAAGGCTCATAGCAAATCTGTACACAGTAGGTACTTAATAAATGTTGGCCAGTATTGTTGGTCCTATGGTCCTAAATGATGGCTTTTTTTTTAATTGGAAAGGAAGGGGGAAAGGTAAGGAGGAAGACAAGAACACATGTGAAGGCCCAGGGAAGTTGGGGACCACTTTACTTCTTGCCAACTTTATTCTTGGCTTCCTCCTGATGGGCTGGGCACAGCCNAGTCTAAGTGCTGGGAGACAGNCAAACGGTTTCACCTCACTGTGAGTCCCTGAACACCCAGGATGTCACTCTGCCCAAACTTTAACAAGAACTTGAGGCTGACCACTGTCTACCCTGATTAGTGCTTTTCAGAAAATTTGACTGTGACCCACAGTGTGAGACTCATCTGACCTTTCCACCAAGGGTGCAGCCATGCTGTGAANGAGAAGCATGTTTCACAGAACAATACATGTTTGATTCTATCTGTCCTGTGAGCTTTGAGCCACTAAGTTGACTTCCTAACTTGCGGNATGGGGGTAGGTGGGTCTGATCCACACTTTATAAACAGACANATGACNAGTGAAGCGCAGGCNCCCCCTCAGTTGTGAGCCTGGTAGGCTGGCAAAGGCAATAAGGCCTAGGATGGGTCAGNGAACCCTCAGGCTCAGGAGAGGTGAGGGGACAGGCTGCCTGAGGCAGTTCTGGATAGACTATATTTTGGCTCTTTCCTTTGACAGCCTGGGGAATGACTCTNGAGGTGTCTAAACAGAGTATTCCCCATGACAGGGAAATGAGGGGAATTATTTGTGTTCTGTTTGTGTCAGGCCTCTGTGTGGCTAAACTGACCAGGGAGGGAGAAGATGGAGCTGAGGGGAGATGGGAAGGTGGGTCTTATGAAAGGCTGCTCACCAGTGTCAGCATCCCTGGGTAGGGAGCACTTCTTCATGACACTGCCTATTCCTCCCCCAGGTTGTCTGGGGGAGGGGAGGGAGGCAGAGGAGGCCCAGCTACTTCAGCTCGGCTGATTCCATTAAGGTGGTTTTCACTGCAGATGACTCGGAGGCTGGGGCTAAGCGGCCGAGGACCACCATCACAGCAAAGCAGCTGGAGACCCTAAAGAATGCATACAAGAACTCCCCGAAGCCTGCCCGGCATGTGAGGGANCAACTCTCCTCTGAGACAGGCCTGGACATGAGGGTAGTACAGGTGAGACACCCATACTGCTTTGCCCCTGAGTGATCAGGGCCTGGGGCAGGTCTGTGCCCTCCACCTAAGGGAAGCTTGGGGACGTGAGTGACATCATTTGGGGTCCTGGGCCACCACCCTGGGCATGAGGCTCAGGCTGAGGAGACAATGGGCACCGTGCCTTTTGCTCTGGCGTGCCTCGAAGGTCCAGGGGCTTTAGGTACCTCCTGAGTGCTTGGGGAGGGGGCACGGCACTGAGGTCTTTAGGCAACCCCTGAATGTGATCCCTGTGCTTTGTGGCAGGTTTGGTTTCAGAACAGAAGGGCCAAGGAGAAACGGCTGAAGAAGGACGCGGGGCGGCATCGCTGGGGGCAGTTCTACAAGAGCGTCAAGAGGACCCGGGGAGGCAGCAAGCAGGGGAAGGAGAGCTCGGCAGAGGACTGTGGGGTTAGTGACAGTGAGCTGAGCTTCCAAGGTGAGCAGGGCTGGAGGGGTGAGGCTGAGGCCCTAGGCGAGGCCCTGGGGGACAGTAATCCTTGCCAGCAGGAGGGATCTTTNTGATAACACCCTCCTGGGCACAGGGTTTCCCTAGACTTTCAGTAAAGGGTGGGAAGGGTGTTAGTGGCCCTTCCAGAAGGGGTGAGGAATAGAGAGTAAGAGAATGCTGTTGCTGAGATACAGAGGCTGGGGTCCCCGGGACCCAGTCTAGCCCTGTCCTGGCCCANAGGCCTCCCTGACTTTGCTGCTGCCNGAGGCACCCTCGCCAGGCCACACAGCTGCCTACAGATGGCCATGTCTCAGTCTTTGCCCCAGCCCTCCTGCACTTCTCCCCTTTGCAGGGACACTGAGCTCCTCCCACGGTCCCCTAGAGTAAGCCGTTCCTCCAATCCTGGTGGCAGGAGGACATGCTCAACAGGCCTTTTCCTGGGAAATCAATAATGTGAGTGCATGATGGGGAACTGGCTGAAACCCCTCCCCCCACCACTCACTCCATCCTGTCCTCTCTGCACACGAGCTTCGCAGCATGCGCTACATTCAAATCTGTGCATCAGCAAAATTGCAAATGACCGCATGAGTAGATCCTCAGGTTGTTTGCAAATAACCATGACTGTTCTTGGTCACTGAGCCCTCCAATGCAGAAGATCTTTTTTGTGTGTGTATGTGTGGGTGGGGGAGGGAAGAGTCCTGAGCTGAGGATCAGACACCTGATTTCTAGGGTAGCTCTGTCCCAGCCATCCCTTTCTCCTGAGTCTCAGTCTATACGTGNGGAGTGCCACATCCTTACCCATCTCAGAGCCGTCATGGGCGTCAGTGAACACAACCAACTGTGGATGTGCCTGGGGAAAGCTAAGCACACCTGTGTATAGGAAGACAAATGGATGGCATGGTTGTTCCCATAGGAGCCTGGCATAGGGACAGCAGGTACCAGGTGAAGGGCCAAGTGTCACTTACNGAGCTGAGTCTAGTCTTCACCTTCCTGCCGCCTTTGGATGACCTACACCCCCTCTTTTTTACGTTTGTGAGTGGAATGTGGGGAGCAGAGAGATAGGGCATTGACGTCTAGTCGCGAGTGGCCTTTTGAAGGAAACAATGTGTAGGCCCAGGCAGAAAGGGGAAAGAAAGACACTGGAACACGTTACTTACCATGAGCACAAAGCTGCAAAATCTCTGACCTTAGCCCAGGGGTCTGCAGAGCCCAAACTCAGCCTTCTTGCACTGCTTAGGATCCAAGGAGAATCAAGGAGACTCATGCCCACTTCCCAGGCATCTTGGCAGGATTGGGGAAACCAGTTAACCTCATCTGAGCTGCTCCAATCCATACCTGGGACACTCAGGAGCACCAAACCTTGTTTTGTGGCTCATGTCTCTTGGGTGCAGGTGGGTCTCTGGGTATAACATGTTCTCTCTGGGTAACATACAGTCCTGTAATTCTTAAGACTAAACCTGCTCACCCCTATTGGAGAGAGAAGTTCTTTCAGCAAATTTCATTAGATCCCCTTAATGAAATTCTTCAAGAAACCAGAAGGTCCATTTCCCTTAATCAAGTCATTCTTTATCCTCAGTAAGTAGGTTATTGGATATAGAAAGAAACTGAGTTCTTTGAAACTGAACTCCGTTTTCGGGTGGATCTGGATTTTATATACAGGTCTAAGAGTGGTTTCCAGCACCTTTATCATACAGGCCTATTTCCCAAACAGCCCGACCAAGCACTTTTCTTGGTTTGAAAGCCTTCAGAGTAAACCCTATCAGCAGTTTCCATTTGTGATGCAGACAGTGTGACCCACTAACCCCAGGCACTCACACTGCTCAGTGTAACCAGGGCATCCCAGAGTCACTCTAGACCAACAGGTTCACCAGACACTTTCCAGCCCATGGGCCTTGGGGATTTCAGTCCAGGCGATCCTTGTTTTCCCTCGGGTCTGGGTTGGTCTCTGGATGGTAGGCTGACATGTTGGTATCTGACCTGTGCTTGGCAGGGAGGCAGCTGCTGCCCGTGGGCATCCTTCCTGGTCATTGTATTGCTGGTTATGAAAAGCAGGGACCACCATAGTCCTGGCAGCTGACAATATATCTCCNTTCTTTTGTCCACAGAGGATCAAATTCTTTCAGAGCTTGGCCACACCAATAGGATTTATGGCAACGTGGGGGACGTTACAGGCGGACAGTTAATGAATGGGAGCTTCTCCATGGATGGGACAGGACAATCCTATCAGGACTTGAGGGATGGGAGCCCCTATGGAATCCCTCAGTCTCCATCTTCCATATCGTCCCTGCCATCCCATGCTCCTTTGCTCAGTGGGCTGGATTACACAGTGGACAGTAATCTGGGCATCATTGCGCACGCAGGGCAGGGAGTAAGCCAGACACTGAGAGCCATGGCTGGGGGACCCACCTCTGACCTCTCCACAGGAAGCAGTGTAGGCTACCCTGATTTTCCAACTAGTCCAGCCTCTTGGCTCGATGAAATGGACCATCCTCCTTTTTAGACTTTCCTCCCCACCTTACCTATCCTCCTGGCTTGAGAGAATATCTCCAAGGATGAAAAGAGATTTGCCTCTTAAGGATCAAAAGTACACCAATGTGAATTTCCATTATTTTCAATGGAAGTCCTCTGCTGTTCCTAGAAAGCTGAGATCACATTAGGACACCGCTTTCTTGGGAGGTGACAGGAGAGCAACCTCATCTCAACCACAGCACAGGGGTGGACAGCCTAGAGCTCTAGGGACNCTGGCTTGTTGGCTCCCTCCCCTCTCACCTTGCTTCGAGGCTTTGGCTGCTCAGTGCTTTGACAGCACAAGGTGACCTGTGACAGGCCACCTTGGCCTTTTGGAACTCTGCTCCAGCAAAGCTCACACTTTGCCTCCTAAATCACGGCTTTCACNAGAACCAGGATTCCTGAGGGAGAGGCACCATGGCCCTTGAGAATAATAAAAATGGTTTCTGGACCACCTTGATTACACCCTCATTTTCAAAATAAAGTCAGCTATTAAAGGCTAGTTAAGAACACTGATGGCCATAGTTTGATATAAAAAAATGGCCCCGTCCCATTCTGTTTGTTGCTGTGGAAAATATGACTCCTTTCCTACCTGCAAGTGTGACCCAGAGTGAGTCTGGGTTTTAAAAAAATCCCATCTGTATTACTGAACCCCTGATGGCAAGAAGTGGCTTCCACTGCAAGTGACCGAGAAGAGAGCNGAGTGACTCTGGGTCTTCACACAGTCTGATGGGTCCCCTTGGTGCAGAGTGCCTTTTCATTAGCTTATACCATTTCCTCCCCAACACAGGCTGAGGGCCACAAGATGATCAAAGCTAAACCATGCAGAGACCAGGATGACAATCAGTGAAAACGTTTGTACACNTGTTCGGATTCCAAACACGCAGTGTGTTTAGCCGCACTGGTGGATGCTAGTCTCCCTGACTTCCCTGGCTTCATGACGGGTGCAGTGTACTCTGAGAGTTGGTTTTGATGAGTTTGCAAGGCCATTCTCTCTTAAAACAAAAGCTTTCTCTGCTGTACTAGCTGATTCAGTTGGAAGACAGGGGCTAGCCATGCCCTGATTTGGTTTGGAAGAATAGCTGGGCTCTCTGGGTTGCTGGCTGGACTTGTGCCATGCTGCAGGCTTCAGCCCTGCACCCAGAAAGCCCTGGCTCTCTGGCCAGCCACAGTGCAGGGACTCTCTGCCTGCAAGGTTTGCATTAGTACTTTACTAAAGCCTGGAATAGGNGAGAGGCCAGCCTGGCTCTCTCTGTGGTAGACACAGCTGTGACTGGTGGCAACTGTCACTGGTGTGGCCCACTTCTGGCTATCAAGAAGTGCTCTGTGTTCAAAATGAGAAGTTAGCCAGCTGGAATTTATCTCCATGCCCTCAGAAAACTGGTTTATTTCTTCTGGCCTCACATTCTTTTAAACAAGACCTGAGGGGAGGAAAGGATGGGCAGGTGGCATTGCCTTTCTTTTACATGAAGTGATGAGACCAGAGGTCTGAGGACCCTTTAGTCATATTTGAGGATTCAGGTATGTGGTAGGGAGATGAAAGGAAAACATGTCTCCTCGTAGGCTGCTGGCCTTTCTGCAAGACTCTTTCAAAGCTAAGTTCAGTTAAGCTTCCTTAAAGAAACGGTTCTCTGATCAGTTTTGTAGTGGTGTTTGGTGGGCTGTAGCTGGCCTGCTTTGCTTTGGAGAGNGCAAACATCGACCACTTTCTTGAGGTCTCATGTCTACCCGTGATGATGTTCACTGTTCAGTACTTTTGGAATTCCCCAACAATGTGAATGCTGGGGTAATGACGGAGACACAAATGCAAGATCTATGCCATGTGAAAGAAATGGCAGGCATCAATGTGAAGACCCGCTTCTTAAATACCTCATCCTCAGCAAACTGCCCATAACACATAAACAAGGCCAGACTGGGCAGTCTAGCCAAAAAGCTGCCACCACCTGAGCTTGACTATTGGTTGGTGTCTCCTGGGTCTGTGTTTTTGAACATTCTGTTGAAGACTGACTGAAGTTAATTGGTTTTTGGTTTTGAAAATGAGTTAATTGTACTCTCAGCTCAGTTAGTGGGAGAACAGGAGGCTGTCCTCACTCATACTAACATAGGGAATATCTTGAGGAAGTTGGTGGGTGGTTGCAGTGATCTTGGTAGAAGCTTCTTGGGTGTTTTTTTTTTGGGAGGGGGTCATTGAGTTTGAAGGGCTCTTAGGAGAGCACTGGGTAGGAGGCTCAGAGAGCTTTCTTTCAATTCTGTTCAGAGCCAGCTCCCTAGAGGGCAGCACACTCTTTAAGTGCCCATTTAGAAGCACAGCCACAACAGGGTTCAGATTTTAAGTGGATCTCCCTGCAAGTTCTGTTCAAATGACAGCTGGGCTGGTGTCCCAATGGGCATTGCATGCCAAGACTTTTCTTTGACTTGCCTGTGGTTCAAGATGGAGAACAGGATGCTTCCTATGAGAAGTCTACACTAGGGTACCAGTACCCTCGGGTAGCTCTCTCTCTCCTTGTCCAGGGGCAAAGATGATTTCAAAACATGAAATATTTGAAGTATTTGGGCCCAGCTTTCTCCCTAAGAGAATATTTAATTGACACCTCTGTTAGGAGTGTGTCCAGCAGACCTTTGAATCCTGGAGCAAATTTAAAAATTAAGTTAAAAACAAACAAACAACTCTGTTTCCAGTGGCAACTGGCATAAGCAAGGATGGAAACAGAGAGACTCTGGAGATGTCTGTATTTGTGAGAAAGTGAAAGCTATGGAGGAAACATCAGACCCAAGGGCTGCTGGCCAGCTGGGCAGAACCTCTAGGTGAAGGACTGTGGACGCAGGCACATTTCTCTCACGCCTATGCCTGAGAGAACACCAGTCTCACCATTTCTACTAGTTACAGTGTAAGGTGAACACCAGCAACCATATTGAGAAAATTGTTCCCGCAAATTAATACAATGAAATCACAGGGAAAGAATAAAATTAAGACCCAGGAAAAGTNCTGGGCAGTGGCCTGAAAGGTATCTTGTGCTGTCATAAAACATAATCTAGAAAGATAATTGAGGCCTGTTAGTGCTTCATTAAGGACGTGTAAAAAAAAAAAATCTGTCAAAAGCCAACCCCACATCTGAAAGTCCCAGCTGGTGACCGAGGGGCCTCTTGGCAGGAAGGGTTCAAGGCTTGTGAACCNTGTGTTGTCTGACAGCCCACCATCCTGCATCCTCACGGAGCTCCGCCCACATACTGCGACTGACACCTTAGCTCTATCTATGGGAATGATGACCATACCTCCTCAGCCAGCAGGGTCTGGAGACTCATTTTTAAACGGTGCACTTTAAAAATTGGAAACGGTGAGATGAAGAAAATTTCAATTAAGCGGAAATGAGTTTTGTTTTATTGCCTGCTGCTGAAGGGCTCTGGCACGCTGAAAGCTAAATAAAAGCACACCACTGGCTCTCTCTTTCTTGGATTGGTCAAGTGCCCCCCCCCGCGCCCCAATTTTTTCTTTTTGCAGTAGTTGCTCCAACTGCTGTAACAGTGACTGGAGCCAAAAAGAGAGAGCTCAGCAAAGCCATCCCATCCCCACTCTGCTTGGTAGGACCACACTAAAAGCACAGATTCACGCTGCTGCTAGCCCTGGTGAGGCGGTAGCTGCAGGTTTGGGAGGGGCGCCAAGCGTTCCTTTGCTTAGTGAGGCAGAGTACAGGTGGTAAGAGCAAGGCCACCTCCACTCCCACCTGTCGCCCGCCTACAGGCAGGGATCACACTGGACTTTCCCGTGTGAGGACTGTATTCGGCCTAACGAGCAGGTTCTGGGCCGCAGGACTCCGGATGCCACTCTGAGCTCACACTCAGACCTCAAAGCCCCAGATTTCCTAGGCTTTGGATTCTTGCCCCCATCCTTCACGGTGTAAATTTTGTACAGTTCAAAAGAAATGAAGTTGCATTTTCCTGGAAAAAGAAAAAAAAAAGAAAAGCGCCCACCCCTCCTTATTTATTGCCACGTGACTTTGGGAGCAGAGACGGCGTGTTTGTTTGTATATGCCTCCTGTGTTGCTGGCATGAGATGTGAACGGTAAAACTGTAAAATAAAGGTGGAAATTCTTTAGAAGCCGATGTGCCTTGCTTTTTACTTGGACAGTTTCTTTCTTGACACAGGCAACATAAAAAGCCTGTCATCACCACAAGGAAACCAAAAACGTAACTCNGGATTCAAAAATCACTTACAGCTGTGAAATAGTATGAAATGCCAGGCTGGCTGGCCACCAAGCCCCAGTGATCCTCCAGTCCCCATGCCGGCCCCAGNGTGAGGCCAGGTCAGCTTTACATCGGATGCTGGGGATGCAAACTCAGGCCCCCATGCTTGTACAGTCAGTGATTCCGTCACTGATCCAGCACCCCAATCCCCTTTGGTTTTTCAAATATCAATTTCCTGGGGGCACAACCCTCTGTCCCTCGATTTCGGAAACAGACAGGAAAAAAAAGNCTATTGACCACACAGTTTGTAATGACTGTCTGTGCTATATTTTTATAGTCTTTTACTCTTACAATCTCTCCTGTACAAGCATCTGCAATGTCTATATTTGGGTNAGAGAAGACAGGAGGGAGGGCAGAAACCCTCACCAGAGTGATGAGGGCTCTTAGACAATTGTTTTCTAGGGAAATTTCCATGTGGGGCTTTTTTTCCCCCTCTCTACAGGGGACATGTTAGTGTGAAGTTTAGTCAGAATGAAGAGAGCAATAGATCTTCTCAATGAAAAGAAGAAAAAAACAAAACAAAAACAAAAACAAAAACAAACCAAGGGGCTGGAGAGATGGTTGAGAGTGCTTGCTGCTCTTACAGAATTTGGTTCCTAGCAACCACCTGTAACTCCAGCTCCCGGGGGTCCAATACCCTCTCCTGAACTCTGTAGGTACCAGTATTCATGTGCACATATCTACACACAGACACGTAATTAAAAATACAATAAATCTTCCAAAACAAAAACAAACAAAAAGCCCCCAAGACACTGAAGTCATGGTATTTCCTCAGANTTGGGATCTGACGGTAGAAAAACTAGAGCATTGCCGTTCCCTAGTCATTCATTCTGTCTGGTTGAAGAGATGACCCAGACATCTGCTTGTCCAAGGCACACATGGGCAATTTATATGTGAACTGATTACTATTAAATAAAGCTAAACTTCCCCACTCTTGTCACATTTCACTGTGGCTGGTGGCTGTGGGATCAGGACAAGGCAGATGTAAGAATTCCTCCCATTGCAGACATGGTCCATCAGCCAGTGCTAATAAAACCTGGCTAGGGAGAGTGGGCAGAGAAAACACACTTGTCANGTGTGTAGCTGCTAGCCATCCTGGAATACCCGGAGCTGCATGTTCCCAAATATAAGCCCCTGCTATGCTTTGTGTACACTCTCTCCTCTTCCCTGGATACACACTTTCTGTTTAAATCATGACATTCAATGACTTGCTCAAAGCCCAGGTTAGGAGGCTAGACTCTGGGCCTGTGGTCTCGAATGCTGCCACTGGGATGCTGTGACGTGATCAAAGTCTTAGGCACACTTTGTGCCCTGGTGNCTGCTATCAAGAAGATTCACGCCCTTTGCCAAACTCATCACCCGTGGTTGCTATTTTATTAGGCCAACAATGGCAAAAGATCTTGCTGGGTTATGTATCAAAGAAAGGTAGAAAAGATGAAGGTATCAACCGGAGTAGGTTTTTTTTTCCTTCCCCCTCTCAGCTAGACCAGTCAGTCCCTTGGGCGGTTCTTATGGAAAAGCACAGCATGCTACCAAAGGTTCTGCGGTGTCCCGGCTGGTGACTTACCTATTCCTGAAGCACTACCGTTGGGACTGAGCAGGGACATGCTGCAAACCACTCTTGGACAGCCTCATCTGTCTCCCATTCTCAGCCCTTCGTCACCAGCCTATGAGTTTTTGCTTGTCCTCAGGACAGTAGGCTGAAACCTGTGGGGCCATTTCCACCCTGTGCTGTAGTGCACACAGCTCCCACCGCAGTGCCAGCCTTTTGGAAATATTGGAGAGAGGANCTGGTTGTCCCTCCCACCCAGATTTTGGTTTTGTCATTGGGAAGGGGCTCCTGAGAAGTGTGATGTTCTTTCTGACCACAGCTTTTCAAAAGGGCAGCTGCTTAAAAAAGAAAGGGAAGGGATGGGGGTGGGGGCTGGAGAGACGGCTCAGTGGTTAAGAGCATGTACTGCTCTTTTGGAGGACCTGAGTTCAGTTCCCAGCACTGACATCAAGTGGCTCACAACTGCGGATAACTCCAGCATCTGGGGAATCCAACACCTTTAGCTTCCACAGGTACCAGCACTCACATGACAGGAACATACTCCCCTGCCACTATACATATGCTTAATTTAAAAACTGGTGCACGCCTTTAATCCTAGCATTTGGGAGGCAGAGGCAGGCAGACCCTTGAGAGTTCCTGGTCCACAAAGGGAGATCCAGGACAGCCAGGACTTCATAGAGACACTGACACAGAAAACCAATAAATAAACAAAATANAGACAAGGAACCACAGGCTAGAAAGCATTAAATAAGGTGCATTGGCTTGGGGGATGGCTCACTTGGTAAAGAGCTGGCCTTGCTTCAATCCCAGAATTCACGTGGAAAGCACAGAAAGCCTCTGGTGTTGGATGCTTACAATCCCAGCACTGGGGAGGCAGAGACAAGTGGATCCCCGGGGCTCACTGTTCAACCAGCCTAGTCTACTCTGTAAGCCCCAGGTTCTAGTAACAGATCCTGTCTGTCTTAAAAATAGAAACAAAGTAGGTGGTTCCTAAAGAACACGGGAGTTGACACATGCATGTGCACCCACCCATATACATGGATAGAGGTGTACACACACACACACACACACACACACACACACGGCTCTCTGAGGAGAACAATTAGAAGCTCAACTATCACTGTCCCCTTTCTTTCCTAGCTAGTCATCTTTCTTCTTGGGCCTCTGACTCTTAGATAAAGAGATCCAAAGNCAAGCTGTGGGTTCTAACCAATCACTGAACTAGAGGACAGACCAAAAGAGAGATGCTCCTCCGTATAACCCAGTATGTTCCCTAGACTTGATACTTGAGATATGGTGGGACATGCCTGTACTAGTACTTGGGAAGTAGAGACACGAGTTCAGGGTCATCCTCAGCTACATAGNGAGTTCAAGGCCAACCTGGGCTACATGAAATCCTGTCTCAAACAAACAACAACCCCCCAAATGTCCTTCACACACTAAAGGGAAAACTGCTCACTCCCTTTTACCACACTTCCTTAGGATTTATCATTCAGAGTCCCCGGTTCCTTTCTTCATGGGGAGGCTCTGCCCGCTGCCCACAGAGCAGTGAGCAAGCTCAGCCTGGATTATTTGGATCACTGCTGTCCTGNGGTGGAAACCATTGTCAGTGCTGCTAGAGGAAATGCCAGGACTTAAACACAGGGAAAAACTGCTTATAACATGGGCCCAATCATGAGGAAATGAAGTTTTCCTTCTAAAAGGAGTCCTGAAAACAATCTGTCCGAACTTAAATAAAGGTCATTTAAANGGTCAGCGCCTGCCCTGGGAAGACATAGCACATCCCTTCAGAGAAAGCAGGGCTGNGCTCNCAGGCAAGCATTTGTTTCATTTTTTTGCCAATGTGACTTCAAGGTTTCCTGTCCTGAGAGTGATTTTTCCTTTGCNCCTCTTCTCAGACACAAAGGTTGAATCAGATACACACAAACCAGCATATTATTTTATAGTTAAATTTAACAAGTCACAAGCTGTGTCTGACAGGAGACTGTCCTCAGAACAACATGGTCGANAACAGCACCACGGGCTCCCAGGCTGGCCTTGAACCTACTNTGTAGCTGAGGATGACCTTTGGCTCCCAGGCTGGCCTTGAACCTACTNTGTAGCTGAGGATGACCTTTGGCTCCCAGGCTGGCCTTGAACCTACTGTGTAGCTGAGGATGACCTTTGAACGCCTGTCTCTATCTCCCACGTGCTAGGGTTACAGGCATGGACCACCATGTCTCAAGTATCAAATCTAGGGTCCAAATGGCTTCCAGGTGGTGACTGACACAGGTGGAGTGCCCAGAGCTGACAAGGCGGTGAAGCTGAGCTGTCACTGAAGGATTTTATGTATTATTATTTTTTGTTTGGTTTTTTCGAGACAGGGTTTCTCTGTGTAACAGCCCTGGCTGTCCTGGAACTCGATCTATAGACCAAGCTGGCTTCGAACTCGCAGAGATCTGCCTGACTCTGCCTCTCCAGTGCTGGGATTAAAGGTGTGTGCTGCCACACCCCNGCTTTATGTATTATTTTTAAAATACATTTATTTATGTGTATGTGTGCTTGCACACATGCTGCAGTGCACATGTAGAGGTCAAAGGTCAGAGGGCAACTTGCACAAGTTGGTTCTCCCCTGCCACTGTCTCACGGATTAAAATCAGGTTGGAAGCCTTGGTTAAGGGCATTAAGTGATTGGCTGAGGCACCTTGCAGTCATTGGTATTATTATTAAAGATTTATCTTCCTCTTGCTAGCCAAATCTGGACCAGCATCTCTTGTGGTTGGGAGGGGCTTGGGGATCTGTGAAAGGCAGGGGTGGGGGAGGATTGCTTTATAAAAGATAAAATACAGACTGAAAACAGTGGTCTTGGCATACCCTTCCAGTTGGAAGTAAGCAGTTTTGTTTTTTTTTAAAGCCATTAAAATGGTAAATAGGTTTTAACAGATGGCTTTCCCACAGCAGTGGAAAGCCCAGGCAAGGACTTTGGGGTTAAATCTCATATTTTAGTCACCTGGGACTAGTTTATTATTGCAGAAAAACAAACATCCATAAAGCTGACAGCTCCCTCCTCGTCTCTGAAGTGGAGTCCTTCAAGTTGCCTGTTCACTGGCCAGCTGACAGGTGACTGCCTGCAGACAGCGACCTGGGGAATTCAGGTTACATTTTCGACNCCTGTCAACTGCAGGGCTTAAAACTNACCCAGGCTGCAGGCCTACGACAGCCAAGAAACTCTATTACTGGTGGGCCAGGACTTTTATACTCAATATGTGTGCTGGTTTTTTCCTTTTTTAAAAAATCATTTTAACATTTAATGCTCCTCAATTAAAGTGATTTCCTGGAGTGGATGCCAAGCTTCGTTTAGAATACGTATTAACCACTTTCTGTATCGGTAGTTAAAGGCAGGGAGAGGCATTTAAACAGCAATCCACAAGTCTGTTCAGTCAAGGTTTGGCGGAATAAAGCAGATTATAAACAANAATNTATGTCTTTCTCTTNTTTTTCTGGAAGGGTTCCAAACTCACAAATAGGGCTAGAGTGCTATAAACATCCAGGCCTAAGCTCTGGGCTCCACAAATGCGTTCTGTGAAAGCCACGGCATCGGAGTGCCACTTTTTATCCCGAGTACGTCTGTGTGCACGTACTTTGAAAGAGCTTTTCATTACACAAAGTGTCCATCAAATGAACTTACCTGCTAAATATTAAAATAGAAACCAGGATTGCTACACAACTGGGAAAAAAAATAAATCCTGGCTGCCATGGAGTTGACGACTGATGTTGCCACAGAAGGCAGCTCACTGAACGTGACTGCCTCCGTGGACCCGCAGGTTCAGCCGCAGCATTCAGGGTCAAATGGTCATTTCCCACTGAGAGAGAGACTCACACCGAATGCCTAGGGTTCCTGGGAGGCAAACGCACATTGTAGGACAGCTTTTCCTGGTTTCATCTTTTTTGGTTTTATTGAGACAGGATCTTGCTACGTTGCCAGTCTGGCCTTGGACATCTGCATCAGCATTCCAAGTGCGAGACACAGGAGTTCACCACCACACAGTTTCTAGCTGCTTTTTAACTTTAACTGCTAACTCAGTCATTCCCTGAGAGATGAGTCAGGAAAATGAGTCAGGACGATTCGGCCCCCCACACAGTGTGTGTGTGTGTGTGTGTGTGTGTG
>LZPO01097144.1:327464-340418 GCA_001675575.1 Neotoma lepida | reverse complement strand
TGTGAACACCCTGCTCTGGTTTTTAGGGCCAGGAAGCTTGACACTGGTGGAGGAAGGAATACTGCCCTTAAATGACCCAGCACATGCACCCCAAAATGTCAACTAATAACCTGACTCTGTGACTGTGCCAAGAGAATGACATAACAAAACACAGCAAAGAGAAGTCTGAAGAATTCATGGATGAAAGTGAAGGACTCACACCACGCTGACTTGCGTTCTGCTCCCGAGGAAGGTCCATACCCAGAGTATCTCAGGGCTCTGGTTACAGATTAGGCCACACAGCTTTTCCTGTTCTACCCTTCNGTGGAATGCCAATAAATGCATGTCTGAAAAACTGATCACACTTGGTGTATAATACATGCTAACTGATAAGTACAAGAAGTGACNATGCCCGTGAGTCTGATAATCTCCATGCTTTGAACCAAAAATTCTCTGGTGAAGAACTGTGACTGGCTATAGAAATACAGACAGATGCCTGTTCAAGGCAAAGCGCAATAGTGTCACCATACATTTAAAGTCACATGACCACAAGACTGAATTAAGGAATTTCTGTGTTCTAACAGAGAGCCCAATGGATAGACACAATACCCACTAAGACACCCAATAATGCAATTTTTGAAATTTTTGAAGGTGGCTGTTTTGTTTAGCCTGAAAACATGATTGAAAAAGAACTTTTGGATCTGGTACTAAAGGGCTTGGAAAATCCCTGAGATTTCAAAGAAAGAAGACTCATGTATAATGTATATATCATGAAGCTTATGTTAAAACAGGTCTTTTACTGTTCTTAGTTTATGACCTTGGACAGTTCTGAGTTTCAATTTCCTTACTTTGTAGACTAGAGAAAATGGCAATTATTTTTATCTTTACAATTATTCTTAGGTTAAATTAAGTTCCCAAGAATAAACCTTGTATAAAAGCAAACTGGTTAGTACACTGAAGTTAATATCACTGATGGTAAGAGGTGTTAGTTTATANATCACTTAAATAGAGACAACTAAATAAATTCTCTGAGTCACTGTGCTGTTGCTTCGTGGCTGTGGAGAATCCCCGACAGTGGGAGGGCATGTCCCTGGTGGGGAGGCCTGAACAGGAGTGTGGGCTAGGACTCCACAGCTCAGAGGTGGAGGAAACACAGAAGCTGGGCAGGCTATGACCCTCAAGGCCTGCCCCTACTGTCCTATGTCTGCCAGGGAAGCCCCAAGTCCACAATGTTCNACAGATTCCCAGTCGGGACAAGGTGTTAAACACGGAGTCTATGGGGCCATATTTCAGATTCAGATCATAACAGGAGCCATGGCCAGCACCGTCTGTAAGACATCCAGCTCTGTTAATGCTAATGTAAAAATCTGGCCTCTTAGACTAGATCTAGCACTTTAATTACTATGAAAACATTTGGCCCAAATCACCTTAGGAATTAGGATTTGAAATTTATTAATAAATATGTAAACTTAATGTATTTTCATTTTGAAATNTGGTAGGTACACACTTATTTAGTGTTAAGTTTTGTGAAATGATTTTTTAGGGACTCAAAGTTTGATAATATCCTTTGTGTTTCAACCTAAAAAGAATAAACATTTAAAAGTCTTCATGTCCAATTGATGCATATATTTTCTTAGACATGAAACCTTTTCTACAAGCTAGCTCTGCCAGTCACATATCTTATTCATTAATCTTGGAGATGATGTACTTCACATAGAATAATAACCTATAGCTAAGTAGTTAAACCTGGCAGGAAGCTATGAAATTCTTATTTAACAGGCGGGGTCACTGGATCATGGGAACCTTTTAACTGGAAACTGCTGAAACATTAAAACACGACAGAAGAGACAGAATTCCAGAGATTATGCTCAGGCTGTTCTCCTTGTACCCGACAAGCACAGGGGACAGCAGCATGTGACCAGCTGGCTGACTCCTTGCTCTTCAGTATTAGAGAGATTGTTAACAATTTAGTCAGTTCCTGATGGTAATCCATGATTTTCTAGGAGACTTTTCTAGATATCTTAGANAGAATCCCGAGACATGTTAATTCTTAACACCCATGCTGATGGAAAGCGGAGGGCCACTGGGCTAGACTATCATTAAGTCCGAGAAATGTCTGTAGGCTGAATGAAAAGCCTGAAAACTCCAAGCTGCTTTGTGGTCTAACAAGAGCAAACCGGATTCAGTGGACGTGTCCTCAACAGTGGCTCTGTTCTCAACGGTGGCTCTATCACTAACTCTGATTGTGGGTGAACTCACCAGCCTGTGTCTTTCACTTTTCCTCACACTGCCCTACTAACAAAGTCTGCTTTACAAAGCTACTGTGCAGNGATGACAGGCTAAACAATGCCTATGACATCATTCTGAAAAGCAAAATGAAATTTAATAGACGTGAAAATCTCACTACACACACAGAATTCAATGGATGGGCTCATTTCTGAACAAATCTGAGGCAAATTATTTAGCTCAACTTCTTAGCCAATGCCTCATGGAAGACTCCTAATGTGGTAGTTAGTGTGGATAAGTATATTAGTGTGTATTACAGCTGGATTCTTGGCCAATGATTTAAAAAGAAAAACAAAATCAAACAAGCAAACAAAAANCACCATTGATTTTTGTTTGGACATTTAGCCTGGTGATATGCATTAGCAAAGGCAAGGTCCTGGCTGTGGGCTCTAGCACTCATACCATCATCGCCACCACCAACCTGTCCTGTCCAGTTCTTTCCAAGAGGCACAGCAACACCATAGACCATATGGTAGGAGNACTTAAAACTAAGAAAACTGGGCAGCCAACCAAAGGTTCTCGTCTGTGACAGGAACCAGAAACTATATCTCTGAAAGACCTAATGGTGACAATGGATGGAATTTAGTNGAGTGTAAAGCCCTCAAAATTCTGTTCTCAGCACAGCACTGTCCCAAGGCAGGGGGTTCCAGCTTTTCAAAGTGACCTGAAACTCTCTCACATTTAAGAGTTATAAACTAGGAGACAGGCTCAGGCAAGGTCTGGGTGTAGGTTAGAGCAGAATGCTCGCCTAGCTCGCACAAGGCCCTGCCTTCAGTCTCTAGTACTATTTAGACACGCAAACTCAGCCAGGGTTCTGAAGCTAAGGTGAGTCAGACACTTTGCCTTCTCTTTAATATTTGTTGACATGATTTTCTTTGCATTTCTCATTTTNCACCAATGTGCACCAAAACTACCGTGACTGCATCGAGACTACTGTAAAGGCAATCAGGGCTTTCAGATCGGTCAACAGAGGACAAAATGAATGACAACCATGAATAAATATTAAATACAGAAAGACAGCAGCAGAGTTCTAATCACAAAGTCAAAAAAAGCAACATAAAGAAATAAGGCTAAGCATGCATTCACACATAGGCACACCATGGAGGTGGCATTCAGGAGGACAATAAAGGAAATACAGAACTGAGAAAGCAGTCAGAATAGGAAGGTAGTATGTAGTCTAGATACCAAAGGTGGTGCTGTAACAAGTGTGTCTCCTCACAACCACTTTATGAGTCCTGCCAGCCAGCTTTTAGTAACCATTTTAAAAATGCTCATATGCATTAGAAATATCAAATTGGAGAGCTGAAAGCAAGGATGGGATAAATCAGATCCTAACTAGTAAACATTAAAAACAAAACCAGCTGGACATTTTCCAGTGCTTGCTGAGGTCTGAGCAGAAATGACTCTCCTGGGTGAAGGCCTCCTATGGCATGGCCTTACACATGACTAGCATGAAGCTAAGGTATCTACTGATTTAGCCTGCTGGATTCTATGAGTACCACAGTCCCCAAGTATCAGGGAAGTCAGCTGGCTGGCTGCGTCAGGGCACTGTCCTTTGTTGATGAACTGCAGCCTTTGGTAATGAACTCAGGATCTGACCGGTGTGTGACAAGCTAGCATAATAATTCAATAATTTAAAGGGAATGAAAATAAACCATGACTCAGTGTTCGCTGACATTTATGGATGAAATCTTCTATAGAAGACTCAGGAAAATGATCCATAGAATACTACTTGATACTGAGGCTTTTGGAAATACAGATGTTGGGAACAGAAGAACAGAAGTTTTGGAAATTAACTTTAGAATTCACCAGACTTGAAAATATTAAACTGATATGATATTACTCAACCCCCCNACACTTTTTATTTATTGAGACAAGGTCTCGCATGTAATTCAGGCTTGCTTTGAACTTGTAATCTCTCCCCCTCAGCCTCCCCGGTGCTGGGATGACGGGCACCATCCACTCAGCCTCACTGATAACTGTTTTTACTCATAGTCTTGGACTGAAAATCTTTAAAATAAAGTAAGCAAATACAATTCATATCTTCTGCTCAAAAAGTCTATATAGTTTTAATTGTGGTAGAACAAGCAATAAAAAATGTGTCTAAGAAACAACCGAGTTCTATCTGCAAAAGGAAGATAGATGGGAAAAGAAGTTCCTGAATAGTTTCTTGCTCAGAGAACTATTCTAAAATGTTTAAATGAACGAATAACTTGATTTGCTAATGCTGTAAAGATGAACAAAATAATGCCAATTAAAAATCGCACATAGTGCCGGGTGGTGGTGGCGCACGCCTTTAATCCCAGCACTTGGGAGGCAGAGGCAGGCGGATCTTTGTGAGTTCGAGGCCAGCCTGGGCTACCAAGTGAGTTCCAGGAAAGGCACAAAGCTGCACAGAGAAACCCTGTCTCGAAAAACCAAAAAATCACACATAGTGTCAGTGTCTCGATCACTTTCACTGTAACCAATGTATAATTTTTATATTTTGGTTTTTCCAGAGAGGGTTTCTCTGTGTAGCCTTGGCCGTCCTGGAACTCACTCTGTAGACCAGGCTGGCCTCAAATTCACAGAGATTCGCTTGCCTCTGCCTCCCAGGTTCCTGGATTAAAGGTGTGCATCACCATGGCCAGCTTTTTTTTTTAAAAGACACATTTGATGAATGTGGACCACAAAAGACTTAGGTTAAAGGTAGACTGCAGCACAGCTAGCACTGCAGTAAAAGAACAGAGAAGAGAGAATTACACCAACTTTCCAGTATCCACCAATGTCATTTTTCCACAGGGAATTAAGAAATTATTTTAAAAAATGATTAGTCTTGGTGAATGGTTTGGTTTTGCATCTCTGAATGTTCGAAGGTATAAAAATCATAAAACAAGCAGTATTCATATGCCAGATGTTGCGGGGGGGGGGTTGCTCCAGGACAAGCTAGCTCAAGCTAACAAAAAACCTATGCACTGCTATGGGCTCCACCAAACAAGGTATGTGCTATTTTAACAGTCACGCCTGTTAGAAAATTATCGTTCAATGCCTATGTTTGCATTGCAGCTAATTTCTTCTTTTATTTCTCTATTTATTTTTCTTATATAATAAGAATGTCAAGGGATTCCCTAGGTCAAGTTCTTGAGGTTTAAAAAGGAAAACACAGGGAGTCAGGCTCAGAGTTGGTACAATTGTTTATCTTTAAAATAAACATCGTGGCACACTTGCCTACTTATTATGTTCTTTTAGTACTGGAAACAACTCCCAACAGGAACACATCTAGGCAAGTAGACAGCCCAGCAGGTAGCAGGGCAGGCCTAAGTTGTCTTTTTTTTAGATTTTATTGCTGCAAAGGTCCTTATTGCTAATTTAGAGTCCTTAGGGAAATTCTCTTCCTGCTTTGTGTTTAAGGAATCCTGATCTAATAGATGTTCTCCAGAACCCGTGCCTAAATCCTCAAGTGAGGTTGCTGAGTACTACGCTGAAATGCTAAGGTCTTGAGCTTTCACCGACTGTTGAGCTGACTTCCATAGNCCCAGGTGACAAAATTCTGTCTTCTCCCTCTCTTGCTTTCCTTTCTTATATTATGTCCTCAAGTCTGTCTTTAGAGAATAGCCATTCTAACCACCTATTCAGATTAGCTGTGAAATGCTACAGGACCATTTGCTCTTTACTGGGCTGGGATTTCACGACTTCCCTAATTGTCAGTGTAGTACTGATCGGCACATTTTGCTTCTGTATTGAGAAAGAGAGATAAGATAGATAGATAGATAGATAGATAGATAGATAGACAGACAGACAGACAGACAGACAGACAGACAGATCGGGAGACAGGAGACAGGAGACAGAGAGAGAGAGAGAGAGAGAGAGAGAGAGAGAGAGAGAGAGAGAGAGAGAGCGCGAGAGCGCACAAGCAGCCATGTTTAATATTGTGAAATATGATCTGTCTGCTCCTCTCCCCACCCTCTAGAGCAGTGATAAATTTCAAAGCGTGCTCGGCAGAATTGGATTGTATTATATTATGCACAGTACACATGTTCATCACCAAAACTGTGCTCCCCCAGAATGTATGCATGGACAATGAACTGCTGAGACGTCAGAATCCCAGTTCCTCAGAACTGATTTTATTAGCCAATGCAAGATGGGTGGTAAACAAGTATTATTTTTGCAGTTTCTTCCATCCTGAGGTCCTATCCTATCAGACTGTGCTTTTCCAGTCTCTGGATCAAGCCTTGCTAGCTCTGTGTCGCTGCAGCACCAGAGAAACTGCTTTGCAGCCTGTCACCTCTTCTGGCAGACAGCCGTCTTGGTCTCGGAGAGTGGGGTTAGCGCCAGACTGGAGCAGCAGCTCCACAATGTCCAAAAACTCGCAGGCAGAAGCTGCAAGGGAAATTGACAAACATGAAAACGAGTTTACAGCAAGACAGGGAAACCACTCCTGTGTGGCAAGAACAGCCAGGGCGGGCAAAACAGCACGATTCCTTATGGTGGCTGCATGATCAGGCCTTCTCTTGTTCCTAAGAGAACAAGTCTTAGGAAAATCAGATCTTTTGCCTTGTGTAGAAACACAAAAGTATATTTGTAAAACTGCGAAGCTTTGACCATATTTGCAGGGACAAAATGAAAGCAAAAAATAAAAACAACAGTGGTTAAGTATTTTATGTTGATCTACATTTTCAAATAATGAGAAGTGGGTAACCCATGTCAAAAGGCTAAATGTACTGCATCAAGGAAAACATTCTGTTTGGTCTTTGAAGAGGGAGCATACAGATATAATTAAATTCACATAGGAAAGAAAACCAGGTCTGGTAATTAGACCATCAATTACTGTGTGAAATCTTGTGTGTGGGTTTGTATGTTTACATGCATGTGCAGGTGTGCTCACCTGTGTCAGCGCATGGCGACCAGAGTTCAGCATCAAGCACCCTCCACTGCTGCCATAGGGTCTCTTACTGATCTGGAGCTGGCTGGCCAGCAAGCTCCTGGGGTCCTGCTATCTCCATCCCTCAGAACTGGGGTTACAGGGTTATGTTTATGTGTGGGCTGGGGCTCTGGACTCATTTCCTCATGTTACACAGTAAGTATTTTACCCACTAAGCCATCTCCCCAGCCCCTAAAATCTTCAAAGGAGAGAAAGGCGTGACTGGAATCACCAGGTCTAAGGCACAGGAGGAGAGACCATCAAGACTTGTGATGAAGATGGCACTGTTACTGTCCCAGGACAGACAGACAGACCAAAGGGTTAGGGGCAGAGAGCCGTCTATCTTCTGCATATATACAGAAATGAGATTTAGGACAAAGCCAGCATCACAACCAAGGAGGAACCAGAGATNTAACAATTCAATGGGGCTGAGATGACTTGAGCATTTCACACCGAATGAGACATCAACAGGACAAACACCAAGGTGAGCAGCCACACCAGTGTCACACAATAAAACATAATAAAGTGAATAATCAACTGACAACGCTAAGCAGAGGAGGCCTGATGCAAGGAAAGCACCCTTAAGTCTCCTGAGCACGCGGGGGGGGAGCAGTCACTGTGTGTGGATAATGACTTGTTATTACAGGCTACCCTTAAACAGCCCCCCACCCCCCAGTGAGGGGTCTGCTTCTAGTGATGTCGATAGCGATTTCTGCGTGTTCTCCAGCAGGTATTTGAGGAATGTACAAATCAGCACCGTTCCTAATGGGCAGCAAGTGCAGACGGCTCCAATGTTCATGAGCAGTAGTGGATAGACACAGAACACTGTTTGTCTAGAAGTGAAATCCTACACACTAGTGAAAACCAAGGAACTCCAACTTCACACAAGATGGGCTTATCTTAAACACATAATGTTGAAGAAGAAAAAAAAAGCAAATCAGAATACAATTTAGCAGGATTCTATTTAAAGAAATGCTTAAAAACAGAGAAAATTAAACATGACTGCTTAGACAGACAACTATGTAGTGAAACTATAAAATAAAGCATTCATATAAAATTCATAATAAAACTGGGCACACACCTATAATCCAGCATCTGAGAGGCCTAGACAGGAGGGTTATGATAAATTCAAGGCCAGCCTGGCCTAGAGTGCATTCTAGGCCAGCTGGAACTACATAGCAAGACCCTGCTTCAACAAAACTAAACAGAACTTGCTGTAACCCCCAGTTACTGGGGTACCAAAGGAAGGACAGGATTGGAGAGGCACACATGAGGGCTCACCAGATACTGGTGATGTTCCAGTTCTTAAGCTGGGAGCAGAAACATTTCCTACAGCTGTAATTGACCTTAC
Source organism: Neotoma lepida (assembly GCA_001675575.1). NCBI lineage: Eukaryota > Metazoa > Chordata > Mammalia > Rodentia > Cricetidae > Neotoma > Neotoma lepida. The sequence continues at coordinate 331,902 of LZPO01097144.1, read as the reverse complement.
TCACACTTTTTACAAAGGTTTTTGGGGAATGATGCACNCTACAACAACAAAAAGCCTCCCGAGGAAAGGCACAGAAGGCTATGGAGGCTGATCCCAGGGTGTTGTAGTGAGCAAATACTTCACCCATCTTGTCAAGGGTACAGTTGAGATTCCTGCTGTGAGAACTTCTGATAAACATGTAAACAGCTGACTCTGGTAAAAAGGAGTGAGTGTTGTGGCAGAGACACACCGCTGAGGTGGGGGGGGGAGGGCACTGAGGACGGCTTTAGCTGCTAATTCCCTGGGTTGAGGAAGCTCCCTGCTACTCCTACTTTGCTGTTTGTTTTTTTGAGACAGGGTCTTACCATACAGCTCTGGCTGACCTGGAACTCATTATGTAGACAGGCTAGTCTTGAACTCAGAGATCCACCTGCCTCTGCTGCCTGAATGCTGGGATAAAAAAAGGTTACAACCAGGCTCTTTCTGTTTGGTTATTTTAGCCACAACAGGAGGGTGAATTTTGTTAACAGCCGTTTCCACCTATATCAGATGTTCATGGGCTTTGTGTTGATTGCTATTGTACAACACAATGATTTCAAACTGTCAAACCAATCTTACATGCCTAGGTAATACTTACTTTGCCATGATTTTGTGGAGCAGTTTGTGTGCAGAACTGGTATTATTGTTTACACAGACATTTAGTAGGTCAGGCAAAATCTGCATGATTTCTACTATCTCGCGTGTGTGAGTAAGCCTACTGTCCTGCTCTACTGGTGTTAATAATCAAGAGCCTGACTATCTTTAGTNCCAGACTGGTGCTTCCAGCTTTGAGCTTTCTGATTTTANGCTATGAAGGAGGCAAGAGCTGTTGAGCAAAAGCCAGGTCATGGTAGACTATAAACTGGTGTAGCTCTGGTGTCTTTTTATATTTTTGGTTGGGAGCCTTGTCTTTTTATGGCTGAACCATCTCTCCAGGCCTCGGATGGCCTTTTACATTCCCCATCCTAATTACTTAGTCACCAAACTCTTGTCCATAATCAGAGAGAACCTGGTTCTCAGTGAACCAGAGTGGAGGATGGGCATTTTCTGAACTAAAAGAAGACCACCTGGGAACCCTATCTCTGCCTTCAGTGGCAAAGGTTCTCCTGCATGTGAAAGCAGCATTTGATGAATGGATGGAGAATAGAGAAAAGGCAGAGAGAAGCAAGAATCATCAGTTCTACACTTAGAGCAGCTGCTGTTTGGTGATGTAATGTATGTGTATGTAGGAGTGTGNGTGTAGGTATGTATGTGTGTATGTGTATGTGTAGGTATGTGCGTGTAGGAGTGTGTGTATGTATATATGTGTAGGTATGTATGTGTATGGGTTTGTATATAGGTATGATCAGACCCCGAGCCTCAAGAATGACTCTTGAGGAACTGCACCGACATCTACATTCTAAACAAGAACCACTCAGCATTTGCTGTGAGGAGCACTTGGTCAGTTTTTAAAGTGGGGTCTTTTTAACAGTATTTGTTAGAAACTCTATATATAAACCCATCATTCATAGCCATCGTGATCTAACACTTAGTTCTTCTGACCCAGCACTTAAGCAGGAGGATGGGGCTGAGGAGATGTGTGCTGAAGATGCAGAATGTGGCCTCTCAGGCAAAGCGGTAGTTTCAGATGTGCTGTACCGTGAAGCAACCTTTCCAGAAGTGAAGTATGGTATACTCAGGTTCTGACTTAGGAGCAGAGTTTTAAGAATTTAATTCCATAGCTGGCTGACTACAGCCACCCAATTAAGGAAACAGCGCTTGCGCNGTCTAACAGTCCCCTAGCATGACTGATGTGAGTGAAGTTTAATTTCACTCAGTAAAGGGGAGTGAGGTTTAACTGACAATATTTCAGAGCAGGGGTGTGCTGCATATACATATATAAAGAGTTTTATTAACAAGCACCTGAGGTTCACGCAAAGACAGACCCACATGGAAGCACAGACAAGCATGGAGTCATAGCAGAGAAAAAGAGATTAATTTAAATGATGGGATCTTGCCTAGAAAGCCACACAACTGAGTTTTATGCTGGATCTGAGGAGGGCATGTTGGGGGCACGCTGGTACCTAGGGGAGATTGGCTCATACAGGTGCCCAACACATTGCTGTTGAAGAACTGGACCTGGATCTCCAATCACATGCTTGCTTCTGTTTGTATCCTCTCCAGGGCACGCTTTTTTGTTTTGTTGTTGTTGTTATCCTTTCCATGCAGCATGGTGCTGAGAAGTTAGAATTTGCTCAGAATTCATCTCCCTGCCTTTGGCATCTTTAGTGAATCACAGGTCACAAGCCAGAATGTGTAATCTTCTCATTCTCTCAAAACAAAGGCAAACAATGAGAAAGGAAAGAAGGCAAGAATGCAGAGGGGGACCAGTGCTAACATTCACCAAATTAGGGAGGGCCATGTCGGTGCCCACAATGCTCAGGGAAATACAAAAACAGTCGGAAGCCCATCTTGGAAAAGCCCAAGCCAGTCTAGAGGGACCAGCACAGTTGCTGAATTTATGGTACCCTGGGAACCTCTATTTGTCAAGTGCCATACAGGCAGCCCTGACACTGGCACAGGTGAAGATGAATTTTCATTCAGAGCACTGAGCCTTCTGACTCCATTAATCCTCGGGGTTTTGATGATGAATTTCTTTCTTTTTTTATTTTATTTATTTTCACTCTAATGCCTCCTCCCACTGCCCTGTAACAGTGTGGAAGGAACAGAACAGATGGTGCTTTCCGTGGAAGCCTGAGGGCTCATGAGGATACAAAGCCGGCCCACTCTGCAATCACATGACCACACGTGCAAGGCAAGCCTTGATTTCCCCTGGGAGACACAGATGCAATGATATTAGTATTCCCAGTGGAGGAAGAGGGGGGAAAGCTAACAGGCCATTTATAAGGAAGACCACACTTACTGCAATATACTCCAGCATGGAACATGTTTAATCACAAAACAACAAGGGGACCAGTATCTGAAGACTCCAAACACCCAGGTAAAGTGTGGGGAAATAAGGGTTTTAATATGTTTCCACACAAAGACCATTTAAGACAAACTAGTGAGGACAGACAGTAGCACAATAGTGGCCTCTAGTTAACCTGCGATTGGCTCTGACCCAGTTTTAATCGGAAGAAGCCAGGATTTACAACCTGCTTAAGGATGGGGTTTGACAACTGCTATAATCAGAAGAGCTGTCAACACAAGGACAGCTGTCAAGCTCACCCATAATTCATAAAAAGTAATAGCTAAGCCCCCAAAGGCCTCCCCAGTACTGTCTGCACTCACTGTAGTTAACACCATACTTACGGTTTTATAAAAATTCCAAGAATAGGTTAACACCCCAAAATCAAATCAAATCAGTAGCCACTGAGCACCCACCAAATAAAAAGGATTAAATAACATTAAATGACTGAAGGAATAAAATATGCTCAACAGACTCCTAGGCCCATAATAGGTGCTTAATAAATGATCATTATTGCTATTATGACAGATAAGACTATTTTGATTATTCTAAAAAGTGTCAAAATTCCAGCAATCTAGTAAAGAAATACAACTAAAAGTGAATTATTCTAAAAGTGATTATTAATATGAAAATATTAATTTTCATGAAACATTCCTGAGTTGTCAGAACATTTTAGTTTTATATATTTGTAATGCCAAAACCTCTGACTAATGATATTATTTTAGTGTTTAATTATTTTGATTATAACATATATGGTTATTTGTTTGGTTCTTTCCACAATGGTTAATATAACCTGAGAGAAAGAAATAGAGGGTGTCTGAGTAGATCAATTTTGGGCAAGAGTCTTGAATTAAGGATAGGTTTTATTAATGTCTAACACCCCAGTGAACAGAAAAAGATTATAAAAGCATACAGGACATCAGTATCAGTATGTGTTTACTCAGAGCACAGTCATGGAAATCAGCTCTGCCTCACTGACCAAGGAGCCAGTGAGAAGGGACTTCCCCATTTTCATTATTCCTGTAAAAGGTCACTTTCTACACTGGATGTAATGGTGCATGCCTTAGTAATGTGATGTAAAGTATATGTGATCCTAGTACTTTGGCTGGACAGAAGTATTACATGTTTGAAGCCAGCCTGGGCTACATAGCAAGTTTCAGGCTAGTCCTGGCTATACAGTGAGACTTTGTTTCAAAAAACTAAACAACACCCTCTCTCTCCCTCTCTGTGATCGTCTTCCACAGAATAATGTGAGTTCTATCTGGCACTGCAGCTGTGCATGGTGTTAGGGAACAGGAGTGGATGTGGATGTGGAATCAGAAGACCTGGACAGTGGCTTTACTCTCTACAGCCTGCATTGCTTGCTGTAAAGGTCACAGCACATTCCCAGCCACCAGATTTTCACCTGCAAATGAAAAGCAATACCTAAGCTTGGGCCTTTGTTGGAAAGACTAGAAAACAGAAAGGGCAACA
>LZPO01097144.1:245733-265013 GCA_001675575.1 Neotoma lepida | reverse complement strand
AAAATAAAGCCCATGGATTAACAACAATAAAGAAATGAAACAACAACAAATCTTTGCCTCTATATGACCACAATTTAGAAGCAATGTGAGGTAAAAAGCTGGGGAACATGAAATGTATGGAAAATCATAAACTCAATCAGAGTAAAGTTATGATTTTGAATGGTAAAGTACATTTTATAAGTTCATTATCTTAAATACATCTAGGAATATTCACATCTTTAAAGTTCTGTTACTTTTGATAAGTTTTTTCCAAGAAATTTGTCCATTTTATCTTAAGAATAATAAGAATTACAGCTAATTCCTCTATAGAAAATATGTGGGTTATAAGACAATGCAAGGACAGCACCAGAGGACAGAAAGACAGACAGACAACACAAAAACCACAGACACAAANTCCTCAGCCAACNTATTTATCAATCACAATTATACTTCAAAACATAAGTGAAACAGACACCCTCACAGAAATAAAGAAGAAGACAACCTAACACGAGAAGCCAATGTAAGACTTCTCAGTCAGTTTTTCAGGCTAAAGGAAATACCATAGGCATCAGGGAGGTTTAAGAAGGAATGAAAAGGGTATCAGATAAAATGTTATGTAAAAAGGCTGTTTGATACAAAAAGTATCTTATGAAGTCTATAAAAAAGTAAAGGTAGGAAATACCATAACCATAGCAATACAGGCAGAGAAAAGAACAGAATTAAACAATTTTACAGTTCTTATATTTCTCAAGACACAACAAGGATGTATTACTCTAAGGTACATGAAAATAAGCTGAGAGTTTACTTTGTAATCCCTATTACTAAAAGAGTAGTTTTTTTTTTTAATAAGGTCTAGGAAATAAATACACAACACAGAAGACAAAACGCAATAATTAAAAAATACTTGTTGGGTACCAGACAAGTCAAAAAAGAAATGAAGAAACAAAAAGCAGGTAGGACAAAAAGAAAACAACCAGCAAAAGCTTAATGCAACTACAGCAGAGATCACACTTGCAAATGAACTCAACCCTGGGATTAAAGACAAAGGTCATCACACTGAACAAAAACTAAGACCTAATAACTAACATGTTGTTTACAAAGAACATATGCTAAATACGAAAACANAGTGTATTTTTCACATCTGTATGTTGAAGTTCTTANCCTCAATGTGACAATACTTGAAGGGCCTTTGAGAAGGTGATTATGGCTAGATGAGGTCTAGGACCTTGAAACTGAAAATAAAATCTCCCAGCCCAGTACTAGAAAGCAGAGGGAAAAAGAGAGAGGAGAAGGGGGGGAAGGGGAAAAGGGAGGGATAGAGCAGAAGAGGGGGCAAGAACCCCAAGGCAGTTTCAGAAAGTGCAGTATGGATGGGACTACCAGAAGGAAAAGTGAGCACCCAGCAGAACAGGCTGTTAGCTTCCATAAAGATGGTGGGGGAAAGCTGAGAGTCTGAGAATAGAGTTCCACATCTGGGAGCACTATTTTGACAAGGTGCTACAGGAGTTTAATGGGAGAAGGAATAGATTTTTTAATAATGTGAAGACCCACAGAGGTTTCCCAGTGAGAACTTACTCAGGGTAAGTTCTNAGAGAATCTGGGCTTGCTTTACCCAGCAGGGCTGCGTAAGGGGATGATTTGACCACGGGCATGGTTACTAGGTGTTTGGAAGGGTCTACACTTGGCTGTGCAGTGTGCTTTGATCTAGCAAGGGGAAAGTCTTTTGCCCTGCCCCTTGGTGTTGTTATAAAAAGCCCTTTTGAATAAACGGAAAAGGCTGTTGGGTATTAACCCAGGTCCTCCTGAANCTATTCTGTGTTTCTATCTTTCTCCTCTTTGATGTATTTCTATCTAATAGTTTCTTATCCCTCTCTCCTCCTCATAACCCTTGAAAAGGTGGAAGCTGGCCTCCCACATAACAAATGATTAAATAACTAGATATCCACATAAAAAGATGAAGTTGGACTATTATTTCATACTCTATGCAAACCATTCAAAAGAAATCAAAGATTTAAATGTAAGAGATAATACTATGAAAGTCTTCAAACAGAAGGACTTAATTATCATGATCTTTGATTAGACAATATGAAAATGATATTAAAAACAAATAAAAATNAAAAAGTAAATAGTAAAAATCTTCAAACAAAAATTTTGTTTCAAAGGACACTAACAATAAGGAGAAAGAAAAGTCCATTAAATAGAAGAAGACATTTTCAAATCATGTATCTGAAGAGATTTGTATCCAGAATATATAAACAACTCTTTCAACTCCATGACAGACAACCCTATTTTTTAAAGTGGACACAAGGCCAGCCATAGTGGCTGGTTTTCATCCCAGAACTCAGAGGCAGGAGTAAGTGGGTCATTGTGAGTGCAAGGCTAGCATGGTCTACACAGTGAGTTCCAGGCCAGTCAGAACTACATAGTAAGACCCTGCCTCAAAATAAACAAATAAATAAATAAATAAACAAATAAATAAATGAATGAATGAATGAATAAATAAATGAATGAATGGATGGATGAATAAAATAGATGAGGTATCTGAATAGAAATTTTCCCCACAGGCATATATAAGTGGTCAATACGTAGATGGATAGAAACTGAAATCATTACCACACCTCCTAAATATCATAATCCCAATGAAACACCATTTCATATACATTAGGATGGGCATAATAAAAAGACAGATAACAAGTGTTGGCAAAGATGCAGGAGACTAGATCCCTCATATTCTGCTGGTGTGCACGGAAAGTGATACCACTCTTAGACAAAAACATACAGTCCCTCAAAGAGTCATACACAGAGTTATCGTATAAGCCAGCAATTCTACTCCTAGGAACANGTACTAAACAGGAATGAGAGTGTAAGTGTATGTCCACATTTAACAGTGTTCTCAGATGTTTTATTTATAATAGACAAAAACTGAAGGGAAAAAAAAGAAACCCTAATTGTCCAATAGCAGGAGGGGGACGAATGGCAGCATATGCATACAATGGAATGTTACANAGTAATAAAAATAACCAATATATGTAACAACAGGAATGACTCTCACAAATATTATGTTGAGTGTGATAAGCCATATCCAAATGACTATACTATATATCATATACTGTACAATGAATACTATTACAAAGATTCAAGTAGAATCTTCCACAAAGAGTTACAAGTAATCAGTGGCAATAAAAATCAGAATAACAGTCATTTCAGGGTGGTATGGGAAGTGTGGATATTAATAGGAAGTAGTTTTAGGTGGTAGTTACAAGAGCAGGTGTGTGTGTGTGTGTGTGTGTGTGTGTGTACACGTATGCTGACACACTGAGCTGTATCCTTAGGATTTATGTATAATGTACCTCACTGAATTTGTTTTATACTTTAATAATTTTAAGTAAAGGAAAAGCAGCTATGAACCAAAGATGAGAATGCAATGTATTCAAATTTTACAGTGGTGAGGTTAAGAGCTTAGATTCAGAAAATGTTCAATTCTGGGTTTCTCACTAGCTACATGGATTCNCTAAGCTCTTCTTTTCTCCATCAGCAGGACATACAAAGTAGTACATGCACATTACTGGGCTGATGTGGTGACAAGAGACAATGCACATAAACACTGGGCACAAAGGTTTCATGTCACCATCACATTCAGCAGCATCACCAATGGTTTATTTACTACTCTGNAGTTTTCTCACAGCTTTGAAACCTTTTACAATAATAGTTAGCAGCAAGGTGTTCACTGAAGGCACACTGCCCTTGTGCTAAGTCACANTTCATTTAATTCATAAATGATAAAGTCCTGGCCAGGCCTGGTGGCATAGGCCTTTAATCCCAGCACTTCAGAGGGAGAGGCAGGAGGACTCCTGTAATTCAAAGCCAGCCTAGTCTACATAGTGAGTTCTAGGACAGCCAAGACTACATTGAGATATTGTGACTTAAAAATCAAAAACAAAAAACAAAACTAATTTTTAAAAGCTCTTGACACTTCTATTCAAGTAAGCAAAATGTTTCTCTTCTGATCCGTGTTACACCCATTACACAGGTGAATACTCATACCCCACAGAATCTCACACTCCCCCATCCATTTATTGCCTTGATACTACTTTATACAAATCTGGGAACACCTACCAATAAATCTTTGACATCCAAATGTCTTTTAATGTCTTGGTTAGTTTCATTGTCAACTTGACTATCTAGAGTTACCTGGGAAGTGGAGACCTCATTGTCTCCACCGTACTGGCCNGTGGCTATGTCTGGGAACGACTGTCTTGACTAATGAAGGATGTGGCGAGCCCCGCTGACTGTGGGTGGGGCCGTCCCTGGGTAGGCGGTCCCTGACTGTATAAAAAGCTAGCTGAACAGCATTCCTTCTCGGTTTCTGCTCTAGNCCCTGCTTGAGATCCATCCCTGCTTCCCCTCAGTGATGGACTGGGACCTGGGAGACTAAGCTGAAATGAACCCTTTCTCCCCAAGCTGCTTTTGATCAGAGTGTTTTATTACAGCAACAGAGGTACCAAGATCACGTGTTTGTGGAGTAGTTTCAAGAACTGAGAAGATGACTCAAGAAGAGCACAGAGCAATGTGTCTACACACACACACACACACACACACACACACACACACACACATCATTATCCTAACACCAAGTGTGACAACAACCCAACTTCCAGAGTAGAACCAAAAGTCAAAACTAAGTAGAAGAAACAAAATATGTGTTAGTACACAGCTACCAGACGAAATCATTAAGGCTTTCTCAGAAATAAACATTAGTTCCAACCTCAGCAGCGCCACAGAATACAGCCTCTGCAGTTCAGCAAAGGGATTTATGAGACAGACTGAAGAGTAAAATGACGGGAATACACAGAATAGACCTGACACAGCTCCAATTACTTCACTCNAGACTCACAGAAAAAGTTATTCTTCAGATAGTTGATAACATCAGTCTGCCTGTGCTGGGTTAGTACCAAGATCTATGGCCAAGCAAATAGTTTTAATAAATTGATTTTCTTTTTTGGCAACCAATAAGCCAGTCAATAATAATATTGTTTAAGAGAGATTGAGTCATGAGGGAGATGAACCTTTCCATCCATTTATTATGTCTGCATTGTCTCTATTTGAAAAGCGCTTTCAATAAAAGAACCAACAGAGAAGAGACAGTGGGAAAGCTACCCCGAGACCTAATCTGCAGAAGCCCTCTGACTTGGAGGCATGTTATCAACTCAGACTGACAGAGCCAACAGCATTCCCATTAACAGGCACTAGATAGGTCAGATTATAACCATCAAAAACAAAGCTAAAAAAAGGATGGGAGTGACATAAAATGACCACGTGAATGCAGGGGCAAGGAAGACACTGCCAGGCAANATGCCATGCTAACCAATTTGTCCTAAAACCCATATGGAACCTCAACTCTGTACTAAAACTAGNGTTCNGTCAACAGTGCTCTAGAAAGCCACACAAGGCAGGGTTTGGGACTGTTTGCTTTGTCCTATCCCAACAACAGAAGTGGCATAAAACCTCAGACAATGCCTAATGTGGGAACATTTCCTTTAAATTCTCATGAAATTCTTTACAATCATGTGAAAACACGAATGCACCCACGGGTTCCTGCTGTTTGCTTGAACTTAGTGGCGGTAGTGGTTCAGGGAAATGACAGTAAAAAGACAACTTCAAACACTTACAAACAGCAAAGCAAAACTGTAGGAAAAATTCCAAATCAACAGTGAAGAAACTGTCTTATCCAATGTTAAAACATTTGAAGCTATGCTCTTTAAAGAGCATGACCCAAAAACATACAGACATAGAGTAATGGGATGGAGGACAAGCCCAGGGACAGACTGAAATAAGGACCAGATATGTGGTAAGGAAGATGCTGCAAGTCACAAAAACCAAAAATGATTATTCAATAAACATTAGAACAACCTGCTCGGCATCTGGAAAAAATAAAATCTCTATTATCATATACAAGACACATGGTAATTCTAGATGGCTCAAAGAAACCATGAAAGGGAAAAGTTCCAGAAGAAAGCATGAGGAACAGTTTTAACATGTCATATGTATACTAAAACTTTGTCTTGATACAGAAAATGTTTTTAAAATCTTTTAAAATTATCAATCTAGTAACAAATTAGGCAAAAGATATGAACAAATGGTTCATAAAGTGAAATATAAAGATATATCAAAAGAGCCAGGCAGTGGTGGCACACACCTTTAATACCAGCACTTAGGAGGCAGAGACAGGCAAATCTCTGAATTCAAGGCTAGCCTGGTCTGGTCTACACCTGTCTCTTATACACATCTAGATGTGTATAAGAGACAGCACACACACACACACACACGGCTCAGTACTGCTTAGTCATTAGGGAAAGGTAAATCAAAATCATATCATGATGAGATAAAGTTACATCCATTAGGATGGTTATTTAGAACAGGAAAATAAGGGGTGAAGTTGGAAGTCGCAAACACTGGTGGTGGGGTGTAAAATGGCACAACTCCTATAGAAAGTGGTTTAGAAATTCCCCAAAAGTTACACATGAAAAAATTATATGTTATATTACCATAAGTTTCNGGCTAAAGAGACGGCTCAGCAAGTGGGGGCATTTGTTGCTCTTGTGGAGGACCTGTGTTCGATTCTCAGCATACACACACTGTAACTCACAACTGTCAGTAACTCCAGTTGGAGGGTATCTAATGTTCTCTGAAATCACTAGGCACACACTTGGTGCACATATACATTTGCAGGCAAACCACTTTTATGCATAAAATAAAAATAAATCTGAAAACAATTATCAGATTTCAGCATTCTACCGTTAGGTAGATAACCAAACTAACTGAAAGGAGTCATCAGAAATAAGCATAAAAGTAGGGAAAAAAATACACGAATGTTTATAACATTACTATTACTGTCAAAAGTTAGAAACAATAACATTGTTCATCAACTGATTAGTGGATAAAGAAAACATAGGATGCTTATATATTAAAAATACAGCCATCAAAATGAATGAAATCCTGTGGNGTGCTCTAACTGAAACACACTTTGAGATTATGTTACATGAAAGAAACAAAACAGGAAAGAACTTATTTCATGATTCCATTTTCATGAAATATCACACAGAAAAAAAGCAGATTAGTGCCAGGTGGTGGTGGTGCACACCTTTAATCCCAGCACTCAAGAGGCAGAGGCAGGTAGATCTCTGAGTTCGAGGCCAGCCTAGTCTGCAGAGTGAATTCCAGGACAGCCTAGGCCACACAGAGAAATCCTGTCTCCAAAAACAAAAAAAAAAAAGAAAAAGAAAAAGAAAAAAAGAAAGAAAGAAAGCAGATTAGTGGTTGCAAGGTTTGGGGCAAGAGGAAAGCAGAAGCAAGTGTGTACGTGCTCCAGGATTTCCCATTGGATGAGGCAACACTGTGGAGCTCTACAGCAGGGTCTGTAGTGACATTATGCCTTAAGACATCTAATCTTATAAAGTTTCTTACAGGAATTTTACTTTAGGTTTTTTTCTGTTTGTTTGTTTTGTTTTTTAAGCTCCTTTTTAGGGGCTGGAGAAATGACTCATTGGTTAAGAGCACTGGCTGCTCTTCCAGAGGACAGAGGTTGGATTCCCAACGCTCACAACCCTCTGTAACTCCATCTCAGAGGATTCAGTACACTCTTCTGGCCTCCCTGGGCCACTGCACACATGTGACGCATAGACATACATACAGACAAAACACCCATACACACACAATAAAAAGTAATGAAACTTAATTAAAAAGAAGAAAAGCAAGCTCATTTTGAAGCTATTCTTACCTGACAATTAATGTCAGCTTCATACTGTAGCAAGACTCTGACTAGTTCCTTATGTCCTCGGTCACATGCCCAGTGGAGCAGAGCTCTGCCCTACAAGTAGGAGACAATGAAGGAACTTGTTAATCTCTGTGTGGAGCCTCTGTGTGTTNATTTGCTAAGAAAGATGGGGAAATAGCTATGTAAAATTGTAGATTAATTATTCTAAGGACAATATAAAATACACTATGGGAAAGCAATAGAGAAGCAACGAGAAGCCCCAAATTCTACTTCTGATCTATCACATATAAGCCCAGTAACTTCTTTGATCTAATCAATTTCCTTACCTGAATAATGGTAAATCAATAATATGAGTTGGGCTGGCAAAATGGCTTAGCCCATAAAGGTGCCTGCTACCAAGCCTGACGACCTGAGCTCCATTTCCAGGATCTCTAAGANGGAAGAGAAGCAACTGTGGCAAGCTGCTCTTTGATCTCTGTGCAGGTGTATATTTGTGCACATANATGCACAGATAAATACATAAATGTAATGAGAATATTTGTTCAATGAATAAGCTCACTGCTGAGCCATCTCTCCATCTCCAAAACATACTACTTTTGACTTTTACATATCAAACATTTACAATTACTATTAATGTNTTATTCCTGATTTTGACTGTCAGAAAATCTTGGTTTACCTAATAAATGAAGCCTACATGGCCCTCAAAACAGACAACCCCCCAAAGTCACAGGGTTCTTCTGAATGAATGGATGATGTATAGTGTAACTCTACTCTGAGGGTGACAGTAATGTTCTCATAAAGAATAAGATGCTTTTCCACATTAAGCTAAAACTCCTGACTGTCACTGTAGAAAACATTTAAATATATAAAAGTTGGGACAAGGATGACTTTAAAAGGCACCCTCCAAGGTAGCTTTTCTAAACCCACATACACTGTTTTTATCAATTAGACTCTCTTGATATATCTATTAGTTCAACTAATTGAATAAATGGCTAGAACAACTTCTTCCTTACAGGTTTCCTTTTTATTGTTTTCACTTGCTTGCTTTTCTTTTCTTTACCTGTGAGTATCTGTTTTTATACACAAAATCCTAAAAGAATTTTGCACACATAAAATTATAAAAGAGGGAAACAAAAGTTTGAAAATGTGGGCAAATCAGCCTTGTATGGTGNCGCACGCCTTTAGTCCCTGAACTAGGGAAGCAGAAGCAGGCTGATTTCTGTGAGTTCAAGGATAGTCTGGTTTAGATAGTGAACTCCAGGACAGACAGGCCTATGCAGAGAGACCCTGTCTCAAAAAAGAAAAAAGAAAAGAAGAAAAAGAAGAAGAAGAAGAAGAAGAGGAGGAGGAATCAGATAAAAGTCTATCATTTTTTAGTCCTACCTTTATTTAGAGTAGGTATGAAGTTCAACTATTAATGAGAATCACTGCATAATTACAGTGTGTGACATACTTCCATAGCATACATATGACAACTGTATCATAATGGGAAAACTTAATACTATGCACTTTTACAACAAGACGTTTAGATAATATCTACTTCTCAAGCAGGCTCCTGATTTTTCCTTAGGTCTGACCCAATCATGTTTCACCAACTAATGCTGAATTATGAATCCTTTGCTGTTCTGATGGCAGAGTAGATGAGCAACACTTTCACCGTTAATGGGGGTTATATTTTAAATTTGTCACATTTGGTGCCAAAATTTACTTTAGGGGAAACACCTGTGACTGGACCTCAGGGGTGAGTGTCCCTCTGGATGATTTTCCAGAAAGATGGCACACAGTCGTGTTCTAAGAAGGATGATGCACTCGCAGACATTTGCACTATGCTTTTTAATACATGTTCTGACCTGCAATGTAATTAATTTTTGTAACACATTATTTTAATGGTACACTAATTAACCTTGAATTAGAATAAATTCTCTGACAATGACTTTGCAGAAGTGCTAGAGATCCACATTAAGACCACCTAGTGATTAATACTTCATACAGTATTAAAAAGCTCAAAAACAAGAGTAGAAGTAAACATTTACAAACAGACAAAACAAAGCAGGCTTGGGATTTTCGNCTTCATGATACTGTATAATTAAATGAATAAAGATCAGGACAGCAAGATTCTGTGCCCTTTATTTCCTCAAATTATGATGTTTCTGAAAACATGTCCTCATTTTAGATTATTTTCCAGTAATAACATAAGCAGTAATAGAGAGATGCAGCNGTGCAGAGGATTATGACAAGCTCAGGGNAGAAACACCCACGGTTTCTTCCCTTTTTCTTTGTTAACATCACACATAGGCCAGCGGGATGCAGCTAGTGAATTACTGCAGGTACAAGATCCCCAGGTTCTCCTTCAGGAAGAAGAGCATGAATTAGGTATATATTAAAGCTACGTTTGCTCAAAAACTTCTTCCAAATTTATTTTGTGACTCTGTATGAGTAATATAATCTCTTACAAATCCTTGAGCTAAGTGTACTTCTTGCTACTACAAAATATGGCAAGTCTTTGTTTCTACTTTTTAAAACCCTACTGGAAAAAAATACCTTCGGAATACCTAGGANATGAGGAGGTTATNAGAAAGNATTCTGCTGCCTTAGAATATTCTGGGTAAATTCTGTAATTCAAATCCATAAGTGCAGGGAGGAAAAGTTCTCATCTATTAACAGTGGTGTTAACATGCCCTCCCTTGGACAGACAAATGACTCTAAAGTGCTTTAAAAGTGCACAGTAGTGACTAACCTATTAAGTGGTATTGCTTTCATACCTTCTAGAAAACAGAGTAGGTCTTAATATTTTAAACGCTTCTTTGATATCCTTAACTGTCCTAAACCATGTAGAATTTTTAAATGAGATTTTTTTCCTAGAGACCACAAAATTAAATGCAGATACTATAGTATAAAATGAGTATTCTTTATGGTATTTGGAGATCAGATACAAAGTATATGTACCCNACCTACACAGATAAAAATCACAGATTAAAAAAAAATGGTGAAGCTGCTNTATGTAAGTTTTTGCGAGTTCTCCCCCTTGCGATTGTATCAAATATTTATGGTAGGGTNCCATATAATTAGCAGATGAAATACTGTAAACAAGCAGCCAGCCAAAAGAAGACAGATGTGATCTAATGGACATAAGGGATGCAGAGAACCAATACAAAGAATGGGGAGTGTCCTGAGGTCAGACTGCTGTCAGATGTGGCCTCTGGANGTGGACACCAACAGGAACAGGGTCATGGTAAACTGGAACTTCCACATTACAGACAGTAGGAAATTGACGACACAATTAGACCTGCCCAGCAGAAGCTTGCTGCAGGAGGGCTGGGGATAAGGCTGGGGACACAGGTGGCTTTGCAAACCATGATTCCTTCACAGGTGTGCTGACTATCGGATTCAGATGAGGATTCACCGCATTTGCTGTAGCTGTAGGGGCTGATTANTGCCCAGAGTCCNAGAATAATAAGTGCCACTAAAGAGAGATCCTGGAATTACCTTGTGACTTCTCTTTCATAAGAAGGTTTCTTAACTATAGCATACTAGGCTGTGTTTGTTCCTGAAACAATACTACTATGGCTTAATAAAGTAAGTGAAAGCTTTGTTTTTGTCTTTTATGTAATTCTTAAATAATTTTTTNAAAAAANTTAAAAAATAAGCAGGGCAGTGGTGGCATACGCCTTTAATTCTAACATCTGGGGGGCAGTGGCAGGTGGATCTCTGAGTTTGAGGCCCACCTAGTCTACAGGCAGGGCTACACAGAGAAACCCTGTCTCAATAATAATAATAATAATAACAACAACAACAATAACAATAATAATAATAATAAATTGCAATGGGGACTTCGTGCGTACAGAGTTTCAGTCACTGAAGGAGGTGAAAAGTTTTGGAGATGGGTGGGGTGATGGCTGCATGGAACTACCCACATAAAAACAGCAGCAATGGTACATTGTCTTATGTGCGGTCCATTACAATTTAAGAAATAGGATGTCAAAGTTCATGTGAGTTAAGCTACTTTTACTANTTTCTGATTCTATATTAAGTATGAGTTTCTGATGGATGACTGTAGCCATTTTGCTAATGAAAATTATGGCCACTGAACTGACTTTTAAATGCCATTGTCTGTATCAATACAAATATGCATAGTTAGGGAGTTAGTAATACATTTCTCAATCAGTGTGAAAAACAAAAGTTCCTTCAAAATTTTTACGGGTATGTTTTTATTCCTTTCCTTTC
Organism: Neotoma lepida; assembly: GCA_001675575.1. NCBI lineage: Eukaryota > Metazoa > Chordata > Mammalia > Rodentia > Cricetidae > Neotoma > Neotoma lepida. Next base: position 253,036 of record LZPO01097144.1, on the reverse strand, counting down.
CAAATCTTAAATAAAAGCATAAACTTAGCTTCAGTACAAAGGCTACTTAAATCTTTACTTTTCTGCTGGGTCAACACTGTCAGTTTTATCATAGTTTTCAAGCAGTTTCTTGAGCCAAGAATGTATATTATATTATATTATATTATGCCATGAGCCAGAGATTTAAAATAAAGCAAGGGGAAGCGATGGGGTCAACAGAAAGGTGATCTTCAAANTATTCAAAAGAATCAAGACACAGAGAAAGTAGCTAATGATATCAATATGGCTTCGAAGGTCNGAAGGAAAAGAACCTCACTAAAGCAGCAGGTTGGAGAACGCACAGAAAACCAAGAACTGTGTGAGCACACAGAATTAATGTAGGACCTGTTCTGAGAAAATGTCCTCTACTTTGCTAGCACATTACTACTTATATTCTAAATTAAACTCAAATTACTGTGAAGATTTAAAATACTATTTGAATGTCATTGGTGAATATCACTTAGTGTTTCTTTATGGAACTTACCAGAGAAATAATATGAAAGACAAGGATTATATAATTTGTGTCCAATTTTATAATAATCTGCTTATACTATAAATAAACTTTAAAAATTATTTACACCTTCTTTCCCCTTTAAAAGATACTTTCTTGATTCAGCTCAGGCGGGTGCAAACCACCCACAGGCCAGACTGGGTCCTCAAGCTGACCCTGATGGCATGGGCAAAGGGGAGCTGGCTCTGCCTGTCACCTGAGGGGGCTGACCCCAGAGTCCTGGACTGATCAGCTCAACTACCACCCAGGTCCATAGCCAGGCCTTGGGTTGGTCCANGCTAANATCTACCCCATCTAGAACCTGCTGGAGCTTGTGAAGGGACTGGTCCTGTGGAATGATACCCGAAGGATCTGAAAGGAGTTTCAGTGAGGATCCAGTGATGATGACGTACCAGAAACCAGAGGCCTTGAACCAGACCAATGACTCTTGCAATGAACATTTGCAAGTAAAGCTGACTGGACAAAAAGGTATATTGTGTGACACACTGCAGCTCCCAATGCCACCAGGACTAATGAAGAGGTGTTGGAAAGGCAGGAAAGATGGAGGATCGAAGAGGGTTTTTTTTTTGTTGTTGTTTTTCTTTGTTTGCTTACTTTGGTTTGGTTTGATTTTTTTTAATTTTCTTTTGGGGGGCACTGCAGGGGTGATGGGCAGATATGGAGGACAGGGAAGTGAGCAGTGTTAATTAGAGTGCATGGTATGAAATTCCCAAAGATTCAATAAAGAAATTATGTAAAATAAAAAATAAATAAAAAGCATTTTCTTGAAGCTGGAGAGACAGTGCAAAGGTTAAGAGCACCTGTTGCTCTTCCAGAAGACCCAAGTTTGGTTCCTTGTATCCTCACGGGGTATCTCGCAAGTACCTGTAACTCCAGCTCCAGGGGATCTGATGACCTTTCCTGGCCTCCAAGGATATCACTACACACATGGTAGGCACTCACATAGACATAGATGCACATACTCATAAATAAAAATAATAGTAAATCTTTGTGGAAAATAAGCTGTTTTCTTGGAATAACTGTGAATGCATAGCACATGTAAAGAACTGTAGCAAAATGGTCAAATACAAAACCTGAGCCAATATATGAAATGAAGATCAGTCTTATGACACCCACCCCTCCATGTTTTTCTTCATATTCTCCTGTTCCAAACATTTGCAGATATTAAAATTACAGTTAAATTTGTGATTTATATGTTAAAGGCCATGTTTTAAACTTGGGCTTTGAAAAACCTGATAGAAAAACTTCCTGAGTAGAAGGAATAACTGTAAGACCTTTCCTCTTATACAAAATACCATCCCCTAATTATGGCAATTAGAAAGACCATGTTATTTGCTCAAATTAGAAATATATGCTTTGGGCTGGGTAGTGGTAGCACATGCCTTTAAACCCAGAACTTGGGAGGCAGAGGCAGGCGAATCTCTGAGAGTTCAAACCAGCCTGCTGGCCTACAAAAGCGAGTTCCAAAAGAGCCAAGGCTGTAACACAGAGAAACTCTGTCTCGAAAAACCAGGAAAAAAAAAAAAGAAAAGAAAGGAAGAAAGAAAGTTATGCCTTAGGTGGTGGGTATGATCATATTTCATTGTATACACATATGAAATTCTCAAACAATAAAGAAAGTCTTTGAAAAAAGAATGTATGCCTTGGGTTGAAGGTGTGGCCCAAAGTCTAGTACCTGAGAGGCCCTGGGGTCAACTACACAGCAAAACAAAAACCAAAAGGAAAGAAAGGGAACAAACACGGCTTATTTAAAAGGCATCTCACATAGATCTGTTCTTACATGATGACGGTCAGGTCCAAACATTGCAGCTCAGGAAAATGACTAATAAATTTATAATAATTTAACAATTTATTGTGTCATTTTAATGCATGATGGTTCACATTATGCATTCTTTTTACTTTATGACTATAATTAAGGCTATATAGCTCACAGCACATTTTACATGTAATAAATATAATTTTTAGTCACATAAGGCAAGACGAAAATTGTTTGAACCTGTTAGTGAATATTTTCAATTAAGATGACAAAGATAATGTTATCTCCAGAAATCCTATACAATTTGTACAGAAATGTCCTAAGTTCAAACATTAGAAACATAAATAGGCTATCCTTTCAACACTAAACCTTCTTCTCAACGCAGAAGCACAATTCTGAGGGTATACACTTTCAGTCTATCAACTCACCAAACGGTTCTACTTGTTAGAGCTTTAAGTGCCATGAAGCACTGTAATTTATTTCATTTAGGATGTCAAATTTGATTCTGATTTTAAGCTCCAGCTCCCCATGTTCTTAAATTAATTCATACAAATCCCTGACTGATAATAAAGGGCTTGCCATCAGTATTCAAAGCTCAGCCCACATTGTCATGGCTGAGAAGGCAGAAATCTGCTTGGAGCAATGACAGAACCCAACTGAATTCTTGGTGTCTCAGTCTATGAATGTGTAAGCACTTCATCTGTTCGTGGAAACACAACCTTCTGGCAGGCTGGGGTAACAGCAGCTGCATGGGTAGCAAACCGGAAGAGCTGAGCAATGTGGCACCAAACACTGAGCGGTCAAGCAACAGCTTCCAACTTCTTTTAGCTTCACCAACAAAAATATGTTATTTAGTATAGGCAGCTTCTGTTCTAGGCACTTATTCTAACTACCCACTATTCTTCACAGAGGTCACACAAGGACAGGACCTTTACAACTCCATAGGAAGGAGAGAGAGAGGGAGAGAGGGAGGGAGGGAAGGAGAAGGAGGGAGGGAGAAGGAGGGAGGGAGAGAGAAGGAGGGAGGGAGAAGGACTGTCTCTTATACACATCTAGATGTGTATAAGAGACAGATTGGATACAGTGACATAGGGAGGGAAGGAAGGGAAGAAAGGAAGAGAGGAAGAAAGGAAGGAAGGGAGGGAGGGAGGGTTGCTGTTGCTGCAAACCCTATGATGATCAGGGCCAGCTGAATTAGCTTCTCCTGCTTTGTTTATCTTTCCTAAATCTGGAGGTGAGAATGCTCTGCTGGAGAGGATTCCTACCTGGCAGCTGTCTGTATCAGAAAAGCAAATGTACCTCTCTGAATGTTAGCTCTTGCTTGTGAAATAAGGATGAATCTACTATAAATGATTCTTGTGAATATGGCAGAGTAATAAGCAAAAGTGCTCCGCAAACTCTAGCAGACACTGTGTTAGTTGAAAGATAAAAATATTAATAGGGGTCATATGGTACATGAATACTTTCTAATGGAAAATGGATCTTGAAAAGTTAGTTTCTTCATTTATTTCTTCAGTTTACTCTCACTTTTCATTCATATTAAGGATAACTAACAATTATGAAAATTATGCAGTGCTTACTGTGTTAGGTACGATTTACACACAGATATTAACTCACTAATACTCAAAATGATACTGAGACATGCACTGTTATCTCCATCTACTTATTAGGAAACTGAGGCAGAGTAAACTCAACATAGGTTATGCAGCTGGAAGTGACAGAACCAGGACCTGAATCATGTGGTGGAGCCTTCACCAGTACTCATTTACCATCTCTACCTAGTCAATCGTTAGTTCATTAACTATTCAAGGAGTATGCTGAGAATTTGGATAGATTTTTCAATGAAATCTCAAACCATTTATACTTTTCTTTTAAAGGAAGCTTCANAAAGAAATGGTCCATAAAAAATGGGAAAACAAATAACAAAAGAGAAAGGTGTGAAGGAGCTGCGCCGGGAAATCAGGGAAGTAAACAATAAAAGAAAAAGTCATAGGACCCAGGAAACATGAAGCCAGGCAAAGAGAGAAGAGAAATTTCAAAACAGTAACAAAGAAAAGGCCCAGGATAACATCCACACAAGAGATCAGGACATCCACTAGTGCAGACTGGAAATGAAGAAGGAAGGGCCACTCCAGAAGGGACAGACCTAAGACAAATGGCATGGTGAGCGCAAGGAGAGGAGTTTATTATTTCTTTTGGGCAACTCAAGGAGAGAACTCATGATAGGAACAGAGAAAACCAAGGCAGTGAAAAAAATAAATATAGATATAATTACTGACTTCAAAGAGAATAAAATGTTGCTCCATGGTAAGTAGGTATTACCATGCAGTTACAGAATCATTAATTCTTTTTTCCACCCCTGCCTTGCTTGTTGACAATCAGAACAAACATCCCACTAAAACAGGCCTTGGTCTTAAGACTTGTTTTGGCCAAAGGAATGTAGATTGATGTGATATAAAACACATCTAGTAAAAGAAAATGTTAATGTACTTGGTGTATGTATGGAGAGGAAAGTCTGGTTATGCCTAGCTTTAGTTTCTATACCAGAGTATCTAACTCATTGAACTTTTACCTTTGAAAAAAAAGCCAAATGAAATCAAGAGGAACTGGTCCCAAATGAAGCTAGTAGGACCTAGTAAGAGGCCTCAACTAATNCCAAGCCCTTCTGAAATATCAGAAAGATAAACATCAAACAGGAAACAAAGTAAAAGAATATCAGAATATGTGAAATATTATCATCCATGACAAGATGGTGATATACGCAAGAAATTATAAGCTATTGAACTTTGGGAGCTGTTTGTTACTGTAGCAAAAGCTGACTGATACACACAGTACAGTCCATAGCTCAACAATGAGCAGTACTTACACAGTATAATAACATAAGCACCAATTTAATATTCAACCAGAAAGCTGAAATTTAAATATGTGTCATAACGATATTGAGAGGGCAGAGAAAGGGGCTGGAGAGATGGCTCACTGGTTAAGAGCAGTGGCTGCTCTTCCAGAGGATCCAGGTTCAATTCCCAGCATCTACTTGACAGCTCACAATTGTCTGTAACTCTAGTTCCAGAGGATCTGGTGCCCTCACACAGACATCCATATGGGCAAAACAACAATGCACATAAACTAAATAAATAAATTTAAAAAAAAAAGAGGGCAGAGAAAGACAGAAAGGAAGATGATTAAAACAGGTAAGTAAAACATAAAACAGAAAGAATTCAAAAATAAAAAAGACAAAAATATATTGCTTAGCATTATATATGTAAATTACAAAAGAAGCAATTAAAAGAATTCAAAGTTTTTGCCTCAAGCAAGCTAGAATCAAATGTAGGATTGTAATTTACACTTTCAATTCCAGAAGTCATAGACAGTCTAGTACAGGGAAGATGTTTCCTAAAGGTGAGACATTATCAAAGACTATCCCGCATACACAGCTCTCAATTACACACAAATTACTATTTGCACACTCAGCAGATCATTTGTGAACACTGTCTTCCTAACAACTATCATGTTTTAGCCATCTCGTGTCAGATTCCCCTTTTTGTTGTTTTGTTAGTGCGAAGGATGGAATCCAGGGCCTTGTACATGCTAGATAAACACTGTACAGCTGAGCACACCACACCTCCAGGGCCCCCGTGACCATTTCCATGTTCATCTACAGAACCATAAAATAACAATAAGTCATTAAAAGTTAACTAGCAAATTTTATTCTTTTCTTAACCATATTCAACTTTATATATATGTAGCAACTTTATATACAAAATAAGTTGCAAAGCAATATAGTCTATAAAATAATTTAGTATAGGGTCCATTTAAATAGTGGGCCAGCATTTAATTTACAATGTTAATCCTTAACATTATAAGATAAAAGATATGATTTTTTAAAAATAAATAAATAAATAAATAAATAAATAAATAAATAAATAGTGGGCCAGCATTTGATTTACTAAGTTAACCAAAATTCTGCAACAGATTTCCAAAAATGATTTCTGTACAAAAATCCACCTCCCAATACACATATTTACAGTGTAACAGAAGACATTACAATCAGCGAGATTCTGCTGTCACCTCTGAGTTTCATTCTCCTTTTATGACAGAAAATGGAAGTTGCTTGGCTGTGGCAAGCTTCAGCTCCTAACTTTTACAATGTAAAGTGCATTGGAAATAGACACAGTTTCTTGACGCAGGATAATGCTCTCTGCGAGGCCCTTAGCCATACTCTACTTGGAATTCTAGCTGAGAGGCACAGCAGTTAGAAATGACATTGGGGTGAACAAAAGTGTAAGAAAAACTAACCTGCCAGCCCAAAACATCCATTCACCAGAAATCAAAATAATGGGGCTTGTTTCTCATACCTCTTCATCTTTCACGTTCACTTCCACACTTTCCGATTTGATGGCTTTGGTTATATGGTCAATGTTGTTTTCCCTGCAGTAATCAAATATGTTTTTGTCTTCTTCCCTAATTAGAGTAAAAAAGAAAAAGCTGTTTGTCTTACTGGATAAAACACAAAAGTTAAATATTTTTAACATAACGTGTTGGCTGCTAACACAGACATTAATAGGTTTAAAGTGACATGAAAAGTAATAGACTTTTGGTAGACATAATGTATCCAGTGTCTAAAAAGACTAAAGCAACTGTGGTCCTTATAGGAAAGCCTTTACCTGTTNTGCCAGTTTCATAGAGCAGCATCGCGCCTCACAGTGGGTTTTCTCTACCCTGTCCCAGTCACTTTCATGTACCAACAGCACACTCCTGTGACTTGGGAATTTCAATTAGAACACTGTAGTAACATGTCAATTTGGGGAGAACAAAAGCTAGGAGAAATGCTATTCTAAATATATTGTAGGAGAAAACTCGTTTAATCATTTTTTGGGGTCTTGTATGTGTGTCATGTGCATTTGTTCATGTATGTGTGTTCATGTGTGTGGGCACACTGCAGGTGTGAAGTGAGTGTGCATGTGTGGATGTCCTCGTGTTCACGTGTGTGGGCACACTGCAGGTGTGAAGTGAGTGTG
>LZPO01097144.1:215037-229201 GCA_001675575.1 Neotoma lepida | reverse complement strand
GTCCACCCTTATCAGAATGGCTGAAGTTCAGCAAGTTCTCCAGTGGAGGAATAGATTAAAGTGGTTCACCTTTTGATATTTTCATATATAAGATCAAATCACCTCTGAATGCAGATAGTTTTACTTCTGCTGTTCCAATTTGTAGATGGAATTGAAAACCTCAATAACCCAACTAGAAAACTCAGGAAAAAGGCTGACAAGTAGAACAGATTAAACAGAAGATAGAGTATCAGGTCTCAAAGACAAAGGCGAGGAATTAGACCACACAAACAACGAATACAAAAATTTCAAGAACATTCACTTTTATTTTTGAAAGTTATGTCAACTGTCCCAGCCATGCTGGTGTCCTTCCCTTCTGAAAGAAGCTGAAGGTCATTCTCTCCACCTTTGTTTCTCTGTACCCTGTTTTCAGTCTGGCTGCTTCCAAGATTTCTCTCTTTCTCTCTGGTTTTCAAAATTTTGACGATGATGTCTATTGGTACAATTTTGTTAACTTTCTTCTGCATGGTGCTCACTGAGCTTCTAGACCTGTGGCCTTGCAGAGGTGATTTTCATTAAGGGGTGATTGTTTTTCTCCCTATACGGTAATGCCACTGACACCTAACAAACAGAGACCAGAGCTGCTACTAAGTGACCTATGATGAACAGGACAGCACTCACAACAATACGATTTCTGGCCCCAAATACCAATGGTCAAAGGTTGAAAGTCTGATTTGCAGTTTTCAGCAAATGCTGAGAATTTCAGCTATTTATGTAAATTTTTCCTGTCTTCTCTCACTCTTTTATGCTCCTTGCTTCATTTTGATTGGCTTCATTTGCCACATCTTCCAGTCCACTNGTCTTTCCTTACACCATGTCTACTATGCTGTTGATCCTATACAAAATATTTTTCACTGCAGATCTACACTTTACCACCCTTTATGTCACTCTCTATATATAACATTAAACAACATGCAATAACATAATATAATAATATATTTACAAGCTGAGTGGTGGTGCACATGCCTTTAATCCCAGCATTCANGAGGCAGAGGCAAATGGATCTGTCTGAGTTCAAGGTCAGCCTGATCTATAGAGTGAGTTCCAGGACAGGTATTTTAACATTTCTGGTATTTCATCACCTCTNTCTGTGGTGGTTTGAATGACAATGGCCCCCATAAGCTCACAGGGAGGGGTGCTATTAGAAAGTGTGGTCTAGTTGCAAGAAGTGGCCTTGAAGGAGGAAGTGTGTCACTGGGGGCAGGCTTTGAGGTTTCAGATGCTCAAGCCAGGCCCAGTGTCACTCTCTTCCTGCTGCCTTTGGATCTGGATGTAGAATCCTCAGCTACTTCTCCAGCACTATGTCGGCCTGCATGCTGCCATGCTTCCCACCAAGATGAATATGGACTAAACACTCTGAACTGTAAGCCAGCCCTCAATTAAATGTTTTCTTTTATAAGAGTTGCTGTGGTTATGGTGTCTCTTCACAGCAATAAAACCTAAGTAATAAAACCTAAGCAATAAAACCTAATAAAAACTAAGACACTATCATTTCTGCATCCAGTTTTACTACCCTTTTATTCTCCTGGCTATTTTCTATATTTTTTCTTGCTTGCTTAAAAGACTTCTACTGTAAGCTGCACATTATAAACTTTACATTCCTGTTTGCTGGATCTCGTTACACTACTTTCCTCAGGTGGGGCTCAGTTTTGGCACAAGTTAATAAAGCTACAGGAAATCAGTCTGACCCTTTTGAGACTCACTTGTAAGCACACTGGTGAGAAACAAAATATCCTCAGGACTATGTCAGCTCCAGGAAAATGGCTACCCACTGTTTTCTAGTGTGCCTTTTCCTGGACTGTCAGTTTCTTTTCACACAGGTTAGTGTTCAGCCAAAGGGTTCCATCTGCAGATGTTTGGAACTCTAGGCGGGAATGTNCTCTCAAAACAGGAATGACCTTCCAAACTCTAGCTCAAATCAGCCAGTCTGCTCAGACAGTTTTGGCTCTGTCCTCCCCTCACAACAGCTCAGACTCTGCTTCCAGGAAAGAAATCCAAGCGTGTGCATGGCTTACTCTGCTTCTTCTTTTCATATGGAGGAGCCAAGATCCCACAAACAATTCTAAACCCAATGTAAAAGTCTATGTAGTAATGAAATATACTTAACTAACAGTATACAACAGTTGTATACTTAGGCTGTTCATAGTTTTTTACTCACAAACAATGATATAATGAAAATCTGTGTGCACAATTAATATAGTAAAATTAAAATCTTCAGGAAAAGAAATAAACACCATAATTAGATGTGGCTTATTCCAAATATATTCCTTATCCCTAGCATTGTTCTTTCTAAAGCAAATGGACAAATACATGTTATGACTCTGCAACAACTTCAGGGGAACAAAAAAATTGTATCTTAGACACATAATAATTAAAATAAGTTGCCATTATCAGACTGAATCACAACAAAGCTGCCCAAAATGCATTAGTTATCTATTCTGTTCATTTCATCTACTCAAGGGGTAACATTTTGGTCTCTTGATTTCCACTTTGGTGAAATGTCTCTCATAAAAGCTTAGAGGTTGGAGTTGGTGAGACAGCTCAGAGGGTAAAGGTGTTTGCTGCCAAGCCTGACAACAGGAGTCTCCCCCAGAACCTACATGGTGGGAGAGAAGAACAGGCTACTGCCAGCTGTTCTGACTTCCAAAGGAGCGTGAGTTCCACCCCCCCACAAATAAATAAATGTAATTAATTTTTTTAAAGCTTAGAGGTGTATCCCATTTTTCTCTAGTCAAAATCCATTAAGTTATTTTTGTTGCATCAGCAGATAAAGGAAGAGTCTTCAATTTGGCAGCAAATATGATAGAAATTTGCCAGTCCTTGTAGCACCTCAAGTTATATTATGTAAGATATCAAAATGTTCCTTCACTGAAAGAGGAAAGGGCAACCAACTAGCTGAGCCTTTATCACTTGATCTATGCTCTAGCACAGTTTCGGGGTCAAGATTAAAACCAGTAAGAAATACTCTTTTCTATTTGAAAAATACTTATTCCAAAAATTAGCACACTAACACTCATGAGGTGGTCCCTTATTTCCATGCGGTGCCTCTTTCGGACTCTTTCCTATTGGTGTGTTTAACTTATTTACAGCTTTGTGCAATTAACTAACTACTCTGTCTTACTTTCCTTATCTGTAAAGCTGGGACTATTTACCTACCTCACATCAATAGAACAGCGTCCAGCATGAAAAAGTGGCATCATTTAAGTCAGCTGATGTAGTAAAACTATAGCCAAGATACAGCCACTGCTGCAAAGAAGGTGCCTCAGAAACATAAAAGGAAGTGGAGCCAATCAGGAGTCGGAACCAGATGGCTCTAAACTCCTGAGTCTTCTATCATATTATCGGCAAGCCTCTCAAAACCACACAACCAACACATTCTCCCAGTAGACAGAGGAAGAATAATGTCAACTTTATGCAAACTCTTCTGGAAAATGGAGAGCAAGAAAAGGAAGTATCTGGTAAGTGTCTTCCATAAAATCACATTACCCCAGTTCAACTCCAGAACAAGACAACCGAGCTGGCGCTGGCACTGTCTCGCATTTAACATAGGCAGCAATTACAAGAAGTGCCATCATTTTCTACAATGCTAAGAAAGAAAAACCAGTCAATAACTATGATCTATCATCGATTTTAAGACACAGTCAGATTTCAGAAATGTTAGAAAGTTGAATAAATGTCTGTCTTAGATTTGATGAAACCCATCAGATTTGACAGATCGGAAACCTGCAGAGAGGTAAAGTAGGCAATATGACATAATAAGTGGAATAGTGGCAGTCAACCCAAAGAACTCTGACAGCCAAAGCTTGTGCTATTTCTATGAAAAACTATATTCTCCAAAGCTTTTCTGCAAACCATTATTATACAGTGACAATATTATCAGTAAAAATGTGCACTGCTTGGGCTGAAGGTATAATTTGGTTAGTAGAGTGCTTGCCTAGCATGCATAAAGTCNTGGGTTCTGTCCCCAGCACCACATGAACACATTGTGGTGGCATTAGCACTTGGAAGGTCAAGGCAAGGATATTGTGAGTTTGAGGTCAGCTTGGCCTATAACCCATAACAAAACAAAGCGGAGCAGGAAATGCTCCTATCTTCCAGAAGAGCAAGACTGGCATGATTTCTTACTTTAACAATTTGAAGAATATACCACAAGACATCTGCACTGGCTGGTTTTGTGTCAACTTGACACAAGCTAGAGTCATCAGAGAGGAAGGGGCCTCAGTTGAGGAAATGCCATGAGATACAGCTGTAAGGCATTTTCTCCATGAGTGATCAAGGGGGAAGAACGCAGCCCATTGTAGGCAGTGCCACCCCTGGGCTGGTGGTCCTGGGTTCTATAAGAAAGTAGGCTGAGCAAGCCATGAGGAGCAAGCCAGTAAGCAGCATCCCTCCATGGTCTCTGCATCAGTTCCTGCCTCCAAGTTCTTGCCCTGTTTGAGTTCCTGTCCTGACTTCCTCTAATGATGAACAGTGATGTGGAAGTGTAAACCAAATAAACCCTTTCTTCTTCAACTTGCTTTTTGGTCATGGTGTTTTGTTGCAGCAATAGAAACCCTAACTAAGACATCTTAACCTCAGGTTTTCTTCATGTAAGGTTTTGTAGTTGGGGGTTCTTGTGAGGAGAGGGTGTCAGTGGGTGGTGCTGGGATCCATCCCTGCGCTTTGGACATATTGTCAAGCCTCTATCACTAAGGAATATCCTTAACTCCTGCAGTAAAATTTGTAAAGATTTAATTTCTTCAGAAAATACATTACTGTTCAGATGTTCTAACTCCTAATCCGTCAGTATGGATAAATGGTATTTTTAAGAAATTCATAAATTTCTGCCACATAATCTATTTGGCCNAAGGTATTAATAAGATTGTCTTAGTTACAGTTTATACTGCTGTTTTTAAAACACCATGACCCAAAGCAACTTGGGGAGGAAACAGTTTGTTGTATCTTACAGCCTGTAAACTATCATCCAGGGAAGTCAGGACAGGAACTCACACAAGGCAGAAACCTAGAGGCACACAGCTCCCCCCACACCTGCTGCTATTCTTGGTGGCTGTCAATGGTACTCGAATCTCCAAACCANTGGTGTCTTCAGCTGGCCTGCACTTTTACCAATAGCCTCTCCTGGGCTCTAGTCAGGGACCCTAACCCTGGCATGGTGCCAAGCTTCAACTTTTCTCATGATCCTTTCAATCCTGGGGCTTCAACTGAAACTGAGGCTGCAACTTCCCCAATGGTCTTCTTCTCTTCAGAGACTCCAGGCCCCCAGGACACAGCATCAAGCCTCAGCTGCACACCATGACCTCTTCATGCTTTCAAAATCTTTTTTCCCCTCTTTTTAGAATTTTACTAATCTTTTCAAAGAATCTTTTATTTTCGTTTCTTTGTGATTGGTAACCATGCGCACTCAGCTTTATAAATGCTGTCATCTAAACTACCCTTACAGGAGGAACGTAGGGGGAGGGGAAGTAGCTGAAGAGATGGCTTAGTGGCTAAGAACAGGTACTGCTCTTGTAGAGAACTAGAGTGTGCTTCCCAGCACCCACAAAAGGCAGCACATAACTGCCTATAAATCCAGCTCCAGAGGATCTGAAATCCTCCTTTAGTCTCCCTGGGCACCTACACACATAGCAAACACACACACACACACACACACACACATCCCACAATTAAATAAAATTAAATCCCTTAATGGAAACCTAAGTGTTTTAAATGAGACAAATCAAAATTTGCAAGGAGTTATCACTGCAAATAAAGAGGGTGACTTATAGTAAAAAATCTTATGTTGCACAAATGCAGATGTACAAAAAGAACATCTCTCCTGAGAAAGTTTTGAGTTTTCACACACACACAATTCTCAGGTAGGAGTTCAGCAAGGTAACAACACTCTTTTGTNGAGTCCATTTTGCAACAAAAAGGCATAAAATGAACCAGAACTCTCTAAATCTTTATATAATTTATACTTCTAGTACTGGAAATGATGTGAAGATGAAATATATAACATATCAGATTATAAAAACAAATGCCAACTATTTAGAAGGGGTGGAGGACTAAAATCAAACAAAAAACTAAAAGGAAAAACATTTAAAAAGGGTGTACTGNAGCAACTGACTAGGGACAACTGAATGAGGTAATCCATAGATAGAGCTGGCCAACTTCCATAATTATTAATTGTATGGTCAAGCCTTATACTACATGACTTCTCTCTCCTCAGAGAATATATTCACATTTGCCTTCTACATGCTGCTCTNCTTTTTCCAATTCTTCTAGGATAGGAAACATACTCATTCTCTATTAGGTTTTCCTATCTTCTCATCTGGACCACACCTGTGTTTTATCGGCTATGCAGAAATCCAGTCTATAGGTACTCCTAAGCACTCCTCAAGGTTGATGGGAACAGTGTCATTGATCAAGTAGCNACATGACGGGGTCTTCTTATCCTGCTATGCATGTAATTATTTTCAAGCCAATCAACAACTGAATGGGTTCTTCAGACAAATGTGACTTTAATTTATTAAGTACTTCTGGAATTCCATGAGCTAGATGGCATTCCAATGCAGATAAATGGTGAGTTTTTAAATTGTCATTGCCATATTATTTGGCCAATCCATCAAAAATTTCCATCCAATGTACTGGGTCAAATGGAATTTTATTGGTAGCAACCTTAAGATGAACCTTCAGAAGCCTCAGTCATACCCTACTTCAAATCTATCTTTATGGTTTGGGGATGCAATTGAAACCCATTTTCTTCTGCAAGATCTACCAAATCCCCAAATAAATGACTATAAAGTCCTTCACTTTCCCCAGTCATAAATATATAAATGAGAGGATAAGTTCTAAATTTCCAGTTCACACAAGGNTATGAGTTGTATACACTTGAATTAAATAACCAAACCAACGGGGACAGTTTGGAAAATACTATCAACTAGCCAAAGTAAAGTAAGTATTCACAGGTCTTCCTAGGTTAGATTGGGTGGTTAAATGTAAATAGTGTATCTTCCGTGACAATCATGCATAAGCAGTGTTTGGTTTAGAAGGATACTGGCTTGTCCACTTCTTGTCAGTCTGTGAGAAAGGGCAGTCTCAAAGGCAAGCACAGCACCACGTAAAGGGACAGAAGCAGCACTCAATTTACTCAACACCAGTTCTACCCACAACCAGTCTGTTACCCAGAAACTCAGCTGCTACCTTTTTGTTTGAGAAAGGGCCTCACTCTGTAGCCCAGGCTAGCCTGGAAGTCACTTTGTGGAAGACCAGGATGATCTTGAACTCAGTGATTCTCCTGCCTCAGTTTCCCAAGCACTGAGATTATGGGTATGAGCTACTGTTTCTGACTAGCTTCTATCTTCTTGGTGGCATTTTCTTTTGAAAGGGAACTCCCAATTTTTCTAATCTTGTTTGTCCAGGTTTCAACATTCAGGATTTTAATCTTTTGGAACTATGATCTTTAAGATTTTCTTGTCTTTCAAATTTTCAAGATTTAGGATTTATTGTGTTTATGATTATGTTCAGATTCTGATCAAGCAACTCCACTCCTAGATTTATACCCTATATGAAGATATATGTCCAATAGGAAATTGCACACAAATGCTTGCAGCAGCATTATTCAAAAGAACTGTGTGGGGGCTGGAGAGATGGCTCAGCATTAAGAATGTTTCCTGCTCTTGCAGTGGACCAGGGTTTGGTTCCTAGCACCTGTAACTCTAGATCCAATGCCCTCTTCTGTACTCCAGGGGCTCCTGCATGCACATAGTGCATAAAAACTTATGCAAGCTCACATACAAACAAGTAAATACATCTTAATTTTAAAAAGTGGAAATAACCCAATAGTCCAATAAAAGATGAACAAAATGCNTTATGTCCATACAGAAGAATACCATTCAGCTATAAAGGGAATAAGGTAATGGGGGCTGGAGAGAGCTCAGTCAGTAAGGTATTTGTCAAGCAATCTTAAGCACTTGAGTTTAATCCTCAGAACTCACACAAAAAGCCAAGTATGGTGGCATACACTTCCTATCCCAATGTTGGGGAGGTGGAGAATGGAAGATCCCTGGGTATTACTAGCCTCACCTACTTACTGAGCTCCAAGCCAGTAAGAGACCCTGTCTCAAAGAAGGTGGAAGGCCCCTGAGGAACAACACTGGAGGTTGTCATCTGGCCTCCATATGCATGCGAGCGCATATGCCATACACACACACAGAGGTATAAAGTACTGCTACAATATGGAAGAATCTAAAAAGCATATTAATGAAAGAAGCCTGTTAAAATGGCCACATATTCTTATGTCATTTGAAGTGTCTGGAACAGGCTAATCTATGGAAACAGATTATACATTATTGTTAGCACTAGGAAATGACAGCTAAAGGCTTGAAAACAGATTGTGATGATGGCCTATAACTTTGTGAGCATGCTCAACAAAGTGCATTTCAATGTTTAAATGGGTGAACCGTATGGTTGAGTGAGTACCATATGTCTTAATCTGCAAAGTACAGGTATTAGCTGCTCTCTGTCACTGTAACCGAAATACCTGACAGAAACAACTTAAGGAAGAAGTATGCTGGGCTCCTATCACAGGGAAGGCATGGCAGAGTTCACGGCCATGGGAGAGTACAGTGGAGAGTCCTCATCAGAAAGCAACGTGTATAGGCTGGAACCAGGAGCGANGGCCACCTTCAAGGCCCACCCCTAGCGCCGTACTTAAACCAGCTTGGCTTCATTTCCTAAAGATTCCACTCCCTTCAAACTAGTATCTGGAGCTCTGTATTCAAAACATAGCCCTTGGCCTGGTGATGCACGCCTTTAACCCCAGCACTCAGGAGGAAAAGGCAGTTGGATCACGAGGAGTTCTAGACCAGCCTGTCTACGTAATGAATTCAGGCCAACCAGGATTGCATAGTGANAGCCTGTCTAAAACAAAAACAAAACAAACAACTCACCATGAGGCTGTGGGACATTTCTGATTCAAACTAAAACAGCATCCCAAGTGAGTGCAAACCTTAAATTACTAGATAGAGACAACCTATACCTTAACTGTCCTATAAGCTTATCATATTTATTTTGATAACACAGGGAAGTAAGACAAATGAAAACATGTATCTAGCAAATTATCTTTAAAGATGCTAAGAAATTTATTATCCCAATAGAAAAAATTTCCATTGAAATTTTTTAAGTGGCTAGATACTTAAAAGAGTATGTCTGCTTAGCTGAAAACTCCGCTTGCATAAAAGACAGTCATGCAGAGAGAGACCACATAACAGTTAAAGACTACATTACCTAGTATCATCAGAGCTGTCCTAGTTTGTGTAAATACACTCTGATGTTCATACAATTACAAAATCTAATGACATATTTCTTACACTGTAATCCTGTTGTTAGTCAAGATATAACTGTAATTCATTTTCCAAATCTGGAGTAGAGAAGGCATTACTGTAACAGGCAATCTCCACCCCAGNACCCTTCAGTTAAGATCCTGTCCTATCATTAGAGTCACAAAATTGAATTAATTCTACATTATGCAAGGAATTACGTACATATATATTTGAAAAGAAAAGTGACATGAGCTTAGAATTACATGTATTGAACTGTGGCCAATATAGCACAAATCCATAAAGGGAATGTATTCATAATTAATTCAGAAATATAATTATAATCAGTGAACCTTCAAATCTTTGTTATTCTTATTACTGTCAAACTTATTCAGGTTAGTTTTATAAAATATTTAAAAGACAATATAATTTTATAGCTTAAGTTTTTTGAAGCAGACAGGTTCCAAACCTTCAAAAAGTTTCAGAAATCATTAATTTAAAACTCCTCATCAAAGCATGGCACAATTGTTCCCAAGGAAGGAAGCTTGGGCAGACAGTAACTGTATGTGACAGCAGCAATTACATGCAAGTTTGGAGATTAAGGCCATTGATGTGTTTGCAATGACTGTTCTGCCATTTTCTGTTACCACCAAAAGTCAGCTGGAAGACAATCCATATAGCAAACTTCACACTGGATGCAGGAACTCCACCCTAAGAAAGCACGTGAAAAGTGTGAGCAAGCTGGCTACAGGCAGAGCAAACACAAAGCATCGCTTTGTTGAGACTTGACAAAGCAGGAAGTTCAACTAATACATAATTATAAAGAATATTTAATACCTCCAACTAAGAATACTAGAAAAAAAATGTGACTAAATGTTGATCTTCGGTGAGACCAACTAAATAATACTTAATAAAACTACATTATAACAAAAGCTGACTCGGCACTTACATATAATAGTCAACATAAGATCTTTAAACAAATTTTTTTGGTGCTTTTTCTTGTTTTGTTTTGGTCCTGTTTTTAAGATAGAGAAAGATCATGAAGTCAGGTGAGGAGGGAGGGAGAGGGTTTGGGGGACGGGAAAGAATATGATCCAAATATATTGTCTGAAGTGCTCAAACATAAAGAAATAAATAATACAAAGTAAATAAAAGATCTTAGAAATCTAAAGCATCAATAAGGCAGAAGAAACGACACATTTTTTTCCTAAAAAACAATGACAGGAAAACAATAGTCTAAACATACGTCTATGGCCCCCACTTCCCAGGACAACCAGCACACTAGAGCAATTCAGCAAACAAAACAAGCCCGGTACACCTGAAAGGAGAGATCCAGGGAAAAGAAAGTCTTGGGTCCAAAGGTGGGAACAGAAAGACTTGAACCTCCAAGGGCCCAACCACTTAGTGAAGTAAAGGGAGAGTCTCTTGGCAAACAGAGAGGGTCCATGTCGGAATAGTCTATCCATGGTTCTTATTCATGGTGAGTTCTGCGGATTTGGAAGTCCTAAACCATGCTGGTAGGCTGACTGCCCCAGTCTCTATGTTAGAGGAAAGCCTACTTTTTATTGGTGTTTACTGAGTCCCAGGAAAAGAAAGNTCTCTCACCCTATTCTCTTCTCAGTGGGGTGATCAGAGGTTGCCAGCTCCCTGGCCCACAAGATCAACAGGAAACTATACCATCCTTGGCCTTTGTCAGTTATAGGTCAAAACATCTAAAAAGCTAGGCCTACTGCTATGGAAACCTGTGATAAATGAACAAAGAAAAAAAAATACACTCATTTAAGGAGAACAAGGGCTAGCACAACAGCTAAGTTCATCTCTGGCCTTTTCACACACATAGTCTTAACAGAAAAAAATATTCTAGTTGTTCAAGAGAAATCTCTAAAGCTGTAGAATTTTGGCTTCAGCCACCATATTATTTCTAATTTTTAAATTTTATTTATTTTTATTTTATGTGTATGAGTGAATGTTTGCCTGTATGTATGTCCACGGAGGCCAGAAGAGGGGTGCTGGATCCCCTGACAATGGCATTACAGATGTTGTGAGCTGTCCTCTGGTGCTGGGAACTGAGCAAGTGCTCAACCACTGAACTAGCTCTCCAGCCCCACACTGCTAACTTTTAAACCATGGTCAATAATTTAGTATTTTTGCACTTTTTCCATAAATACAATTTACTGTTCTATCTCTATCCTTTTCTTCCAAATATATTCATACAATTTGTTAAAAGTTCTTGCATGTGAACAGCCATTCATAAAGATAGAAACTGAACCTTCAATGCTAGTACCTAAGGAGGTATACTCAATGAGCTGGGACTCACCACTCTCAGATAACTAACGTTGCCTGATGATGATGGCTACAGGCAAAAGGAAGACTAGAGTTCTGTGACTACTCTATCTATCTCCAACAGAGAAATCTGCTTACTGAGAGCCAGGGTGCCCATTATCAGCNATTAGCACATTTAGTAAGTGTCCTCACATGTTCCGTTCACTGNTTTAAACATTACACACAGAGGAGTCTGTCAGCTTCCATGACAAAACATATGCCCTGCCAAGTTCCTCAAGTTTTATAGAGAAGAAAAATGAAAATCAATTTGTTATTTATCCCATTAATTCTTACAAAATAAACCCTTATTCTGAATTCTATTGTATTAAATGAGGGCTGCTGATAAAGGGAACAGATATTGCACAATCTAGGTGTACTTATACAACACTACCAAATTTCACAAAGGGGAAAATCAAATACATATGACATTAAGAAAACATTTAAAACTGGAAAAAATAGTATGTTTAGTTAAGACACTATTTGGAGATGAAGGTGTGACTCAAAATATTGTGTTTTATTTATTCTAATTACATTCAATTTCAAAGCAATAGGCCAGGAACATAAAATTGGAATGCTTATATAGTGTATTTGAGAGGGATGTCTTGGGACTATTTATGATCATATTCCTATAAAAATATTTGATAGGCGTTTACTTTTTATAGGTAATCTGGCAGTTTGCTCATAATGCTCTTTCAACAAGAGCTTAACACTGTCTCCACACCTGCTAGTCTTCTTGACTTGTTGAAAAAGAAATTAATATACTACTAGAAAATTAAAATTTTTAAAAACTTTATTATGAAAACAACTGTAATAAATCTGCATAAAATTCACCTCTAATTAATAGTTTACCAGAGTTAGCAAGATTGCTCAATAGTTGCTGCCAAACCTGACACCATGAGTTTAATCCCCAAAACCCACAAGGTAGAATGAGAGAGCACTCAGAAGCTGACCTCTGACCTCCACAAGTGCATTCATGAACATTCGTGCATCCACACACACACAATGAATGATAAGAAACTGATACAATTAATAGTGTACTATGAGCAGAGTGCTCGTTGACTGGCTTATGAGCATCAAAACCTAAGAACAATTCCTAGTTGTCCCAGAAAGCTTTCTGCTCCTCAATGACTCATTTCTTCCTTGGTGGTTGTAATCAAAATTATTTGCATTTTACTATTGAAAGGCATAAACTGGAACACTCATATCAACGATAATTTAGGACACAAATCAGCATAAAAAAGTAATGAGTCTCAAAGAATAGGGAAAAACTTGCCATCCATTTTATAGGTATTCTTTCCTCCTGACCCCATCTAATTACTTGTGGTCTTAAGCTACTCATTTATAAGTTGGCTAAAGTAACCAGTAAATACTCCTTTGGGGCATATCATTTGTAATACTGATTTATTGAACGGCTGCCTCCCGGTATAGAGGTCTGACCCTGTGTTTATAATTAGGCTGCATAATGTGGAAGGAGAGTGATGGTTCACCTTCTTGCTTTATGAAATGCTATGAACACACAAAATGATGCAATTTAATTAAATAAAGAATGTGTGTTTCCTCTATGCAGTTTGAAAACACTATTTTTAGCAACATAACATATGCCCAAAAGCTTGGTAGCCATGCTTCTACAAACAACATTGGAAACAGATGCCATAATTCATTGTATATACGAATTATGTACTTTCCCATTTAGTAAATAACTCAACAGATGCTTACTGCTTGGACACACAGTCATAACCCAGACAGATATGTTTTCTTGTGGAACTTAAAGTCTAAAGGAGATGAGAGGCAAGTCAATTACAATGTAAGCAGGTAAAATATTATGTAAAGAAAAATACATGCTACATAGTTAAGACCAAATTTCATTCTTTTTCCTTCTAAATCCTATACAGTAATATTCTCATATATCATTTTCATCCTTTGCTATCAATCAGCTCTGGCTCACAGTTTGCATAGATTTAACCAGAGCAAAGTTCTGACCTAGTAATCTGGTGTCATGTTCACAGTGGTTCTCAATACCCATAGTGAGTAGTCAATAATTATTAACCACTAATGAAAAGTCACAAATGACTAATAGAAAACATGAGCCTGTATTTCTTCCTAGACAAATAATGCATTACTTGATGAGTCTAAGTCATCAATCAATAACTGAAACTATAAAATTTGGCCACTGACTGCTAGGAATTTATCCTGAAATAATTAGATAAGTGTACAAAAATATAAGTAGAAAGATGTTTATTGCAGCATTATCTACACAGGGAAAAAAGAAAGAGGGAGAGAGAGAGGGAAGAAGGATGGGAGGGAGACAGAAAGAGAGTGAGCACCTAAAATCCAAACACAGTCAGGGCTTGCCCAAACAACAGGACACCATGCAAGTCTTAGAAACCATATGTATGGAGAAAAATCAAATACAATCCCAGCGATATATGCATGTGAATTTGAAAATTTTCAAAATCTGAACACAAAAATGTTAACAATTAAAAAAATGTTAACAATTAAAAAAA
>LZPO01097144.1:198030-209871 GCA_001675575.1 Neotoma lepida | reverse complement strand
AAGAAAGAAAGAAAGAAAGAAAGAAAGAAAGAAAGGAAGGAAGGAAGAAAGGAAGAAAGGAAGGAAAGACAGACAGAAAGAAAAGAAAATAATAAAATAAAATAAGTAGAAACTGGCAAATTGCATATCTATTGTTCTATTCACTCTGTGGTTGACATTTCAGTTAAATTGGTCAATTTAGAAGACAGAAGATAACTGTACTTGACTCTTTTTTTCCCACTGGGCACAAGGTAATAAATAAAAAGACTGCGGATATTATCCAAACATAAAAATGATCAAACAAAAAGCAAAAGCAAGTGTGGTTAATAACAGCAAATTGTTCAAGACACATGCTCTCTGTCTCACCCGAGGTTCATGTCAGTGTATTTCCTCAAAAACATCTCTCTCACATGTATGTGTGCACATCTGTAAGCACAGAAACATAATATTGCCAATTACTAAAGCTATGCATCTATTGATGTCCTTTCTGACATGCTGAAACTTAAACTCACAGCATAGGTGCTGACCCAAGAAATCCCAAAATATCGTTGTCTATCTTAGACAGTCTCACCACAGCGCCCTTTAAGTGAAGTGATGTTCCACTGGCATCATTTGGGTACCCAATGTGTTAATTCTCCCATTACTTCACTATTCAAAGATCTATGTGCCTGGGTGACGCTTGGCAAAAAACTAAACTACAGAGAAAAAGGAGCACAGATGAAGCAGAGAATGACACAAGAATGAAGCAGAGAATCAGGCCAACAGCTTCAGGAATTGGACATGCTCAGCTGAAGCACCCAGTCAGCATGCCCGGAAACTGATCAAACCAGAAGAGGTCAAATGTTGGTCTAAAGAGAAACTTCCTCAATTTAAAGTCTCCATGGAAACCAGTACAAACATAACTGTGTGTGTGTGTGTGTGTGTTTGTGTGTGTGAGAGAGAGAGAGAGAGAGAGAGAGAGACAGACAGACAGACAGACAGACAGACAGACAGACAGAGTCAACAGCTGAAAAAAATCATAAAATCTAATTCAGCTTTACAAAGTCATAAGCCAGACAAAGTATGAATTATACAATTTGGTGATTCTACACTGATCAGCAGAAATGATAAAAGATGCTAAAACTGAGTAATTTGGAATCTTGAATTACTGGGAAAATCACATTAGAAAGCAAATTAATTCTTTCAAATTTTTAGAAGATAGCCAGGAATAGAAGCACTTGCTTTTAATCCCAGCACTTGGGAGGCAGAGGCAGGTGGATCTCTGTGAGTTTGAGGCCAGCCTGGTCTACCGAGTGAGCTCCAAGACAGCCAAGGGCTACATAGTGAGACCCTGTCTCTAAACAAAACAAAACAAAACAAAAATTTAGAAGATGACATATAGTTTACCATTATTATTATCATAAGATTTCAATGGGATTCCAGTATTAGTTTACACTAATACAGCCTGAAGAGGCTCAATAAATCTTAACTGAATTCCCAAAGGTAAATTTAACATAGCTACCCTCAATTTTACAATACAAATAGATATATATTTGAAAAAACAAAACCTGTAGCACTTGGAAGTAAAGAAATCTAGCAGAGTGCTAGAGAAATCAACAATAGAGAATTCAGGAGGATAAAACACATACAAGAGAGATGCTCAATGGAACATCAAAAAAAATTATGTAATAAAACAAGATCAAATAACAAAAATGATTTCATTGGTTAGTGTGCAAACATCAGACATTTGAAATATTCAGTCTTTCAATATATAAAATTTTGGCCCATGAACCAAACTTGACAGGAGATAGGTACAAGAAAGGAAATTAACCTCAAAACTTCCCCATCTAGATTTATCATACAAAGTCTAAAAACTCCCAAATGTTAAGAACTAAAAAACAAGGCTAAATTTTCACAGCAGTTTTAAAACTTTAAGTAGTAGCCCAGAAGTAAAATGCAATGTTAGTAAGAGGTACAGCTCTGCTATTTCAGGTTTTAATATGCCTTATTTCTTGATAATAACAGCCAATACTGAATGCTGCATAGCAGGCAGTGAAAATAAGATAAGAGAGATTAAGCATATTCAAATACATGCACATATAAACACACAGAAAAGGAACAAACTCCCAACAAAGCTATGGTTTCAGATTCATTTGCTTAATACACGTTTAAGCTTTTTATCTACATTAAAAGTGATGTCTGTGCCAGTATCTGCTTATACATTACAGATGCATATACTCTTAGTCATCCTTATACATAATACAGTTAAAATTATGAAACTGTAAAATTCAGTCTATGTTGAAATTTCACAGTGTAAGTCTAAATATAAAAGTAACATTTCTAAATACTTCAAATACCACATACTGATATTGAGATTATAAAGATTTTGGCTTAAGAACAAAAAGTAAAGACAAATTTTCTACTGTTTTACAATTTCTAATTTATTCTGACTCTGCTGATATTCACATACACTCTGGGAAATACAAGGTAGAGCCCACAGCTATAAACTCACTGGAAACTGATCTACCACACAGTTCTCTCTTAAAAGTTCTGAAAGCAGCATGTAAGACCAGCTTCAAATACCAATGACAGTCCTGGGAGAGGCCAGCAGGCTCCAATAAAACTGGACCAAATGTATCAGGTCTCTTAAGGGAAGAGAATGTAAAACACAGATACCAAAGAGCTAGAAAATCTCGAATGTTGAGTAATGAAGCATGAGAAAAATAACCCAAAAGACTATGTGAGGCAGGCCGTCCGGAGCCTTGCGTTTCTACTTGCTAGCTATGGAACTTACTCAACCTCCAGCCTAGATTAGTCAGCCTGCCGGAGCCTTAGCTTCTTCTCTGTAAGCAAGGATTATACCTACCCTTGAGGATGGTCAGAAAGGCTAGCCAAGATAAACTCTGGATTTCACTTAATACATACATTAAAAGCATCATATAAAGATACAAGCTATTAGAGCATAGAATATATTAAAATAGAAATTATTCATTCACCAAATTTATATTATATAATCCCATTAACTTTTGTGTTACTATATTTTTAAAATAAATGTGGAATAAAAAAATTACTATGTGATTAAAAAAATGCTATGCAAAATTTATGTATTATAAAAGCATGTAGGGCATGTCTCATTTTAGAAGAAAAGAATGTTACCTTTCCTAAATTCACAATCCTCTTTTTATGAACCAAAATGACAGAATATTTAGAGTTTTACTAATATTTTTCAAGTATATGAAAAATCCAACTTAAGGAGAAACTGAAAAAACTCCAAGATGTCAAGTCATGTATTATGTCTACATAACTAAGAAGTCATTGTACCTAAAGGACTATTAAATTGATAGCTGTCATCACTAAGATCCGAATCTAGTTCCAAATCACCTAATCTTACCAGTCCCAGTGTGAGCACCAGATGTTTATCCCAACCTAAACTTACATGAGCTCACTAGTGCAAGTGTGGTGTCACTGAAAATGGGATGTGAAGCCTTAAAGTCAATCACGGGTTTCGTTTAAGCCACCCACTGCATTTGTTTCAGAAGAAGAATGAAGCCGCCTTTATACAAACACACAACTACAGGCTAACAAGTTACTTCTTTCCTCAGCTGGCAAACAAGACAGGCAAACCCTAAAGCTCAGAAAAGTGCACGCACAGAAGGAGTATAAAAACACTCGATGATGAATGTCAGGCACGGACTTCTCGCCAGTTCCCCTGGAAGCTAACCAAAGGATTACACCCTTTAAGCCAGGATTCCAGTAGATGAAATTGGTAATACACAGAAGAGACGAAAAAGCAAGAATTCTATAGCTTCTAAAAACTGTTGAACCCTTTAAAAAGCAATATGGTACACCATTCCGTGTTCTTACTAATAATAATACATCATGCTTTTCTAAATCAGATATTAGTCTCTTGTATATGGAGACTAATAAATTTGATCTAAAATAAATTGATTTCTGTTCCTAATTTAATAACAGAACATGTTATAATGAAGTATTCTATTAGAATGATGCTTTTGTAGTAGAGAAATAATTTCTCTAAAATTTACTGTGATGCTTTTGTAGTAGAGAAATAATTTCTCTAAAACTTACTGTAATTTCTAATTAAAATACTCTGGTTACTTTTTTACTAATGTAAATTTAAAAATTATTTCTTAAACTAAGCAGAAATTATTCTGATGTTATTTGGATTTGGAGCTTTAACATGAGAATTCAATTAGTCTGCTTAAATGTACAATTGTTTTACTTTAAAAGCTCTATTCTACTGTACAAATAAAATGAAGTATTATTTTACAATGAATAATGAGTTGCACAGAATATAAGTTTGACCCAAACTTTCCAATAAATGTAGGTTACCAGGAAAATTGTGTTGTTTAATTTTCTTAACTTACATGAACTACACAGGAAAACAAAACCTTTACTTATTTTGGAGTATTCACCTATTAACACAAGACTGTAACATTTTTGGATACAAAGATAATAAAATGTTCTTTCTTAAAATATCATCTTGACCATTCAAATTTATTTTAAAATTCTAATTACATCTTAAAATTTTAACTTCTAATAGTTATTTTATTGTGTCTACAAGAGAAATAAATACACAAAATAAGCATTTCACAGAAAAGGCAGGGCAATGTCAACTGTGAAACACTGCCCTCTCTAGGACAGTTTTTTTTTTAAATAAAACCAAATTAAATGAGAACTGAATTTATTCAACACAATATAGTCCAGCCAGCAAATGTTTAATTTTCCTGCCAGCCTTGCTGCTGAAGCAAGATTATTCTACTCTCTATGACTGTGTTTTCATTGCTGGGGATGGACCGAGGGCCTCGTGCGTGCGAGGGAACGGCTTCCCCACTGAGCAATACCTCAGCCCTCTTTTTACATTTATGTTCTCTACCAGAGACAAGACTGCCAAATGAGTTCAGTTCCGCTTAATAGTTAGGACACACAGCGGTGCTGTGACTATGGGATATCCTAAATTCTGAGATGTCTGCAGTACAACAGGAGAGAATGATAACTTCAACTCCAAGTGGTAAGTACAACAGGAGAATGGACCCCAGGAAACAGTCTGCATCTCACATTTCAGGACGACT
Organism: Neotoma lepida; assembly: GCA_001675575.1. NCBI lineage: Eukaryota > Metazoa > Chordata > Mammalia > Rodentia > Cricetidae > Neotoma > Neotoma lepida. Next base: position 204,823 of record LZPO01097144.1, on the reverse strand, counting down.
CAAGGAGAAAGGAAAATGTTCCTGCGGGTGAACCGGACTGAGCCTCGAAGGCTGAGAACACATCTAGTAAAGACAGGAGAACAACTTAACTAACACTGAAAAGAGCGAGATGTGGGGCAGACGTATTAACAACGCTGGGCTACGATTCAAATTTGGGGGCATATAAAATAAACAACAACAACAACAACAACAAAACCAGACGCCAGGCCTCTGCCCAGTCCCCCTGAGGAAGCCTGAGTGCAGCTTGAGTGTCTATATTCTTAAAGCTCCCTACAAAGGATTTTGATGTGCGACTGCCTCCACCTCCCAAGAGCTGGATGACAGACATGATTCAATGCCTGGGTTTTTAATGAATTATTTACAGATAAAAGACAAATAGATGATGCTACCCAACCTGGATGAACAGTAGCTCTGCAAAGGCCAGATAGCTACTGGACATCTAGACAACTACTTTATTGGCTACTGGAACAAGGGAGAGGAGACTGTCAGTTCTCCCATGATGCTACTTATCTTCCTAGATACACACGGGTAAAATAAAAATAGACCTAAGAGTCCCCAGACCAGAGAGGCACAGGGAAATGACCTTACTAACAATATTCTGGGTAAATGTCAAGATCTAAGAAGCTTCTTGTTGTTCAGATTTTTTTTTAAGAGAAAGAGAATAATTAGTGAAAACTAAAACATCGACATTAGCACTGAAACTCATAGGAAGCCCTGGTAAGTCCCATTAAAAAAAAATCCTCATCTTATTTACCATGANCTTTGCTCCCTCTGGTGGTCACAGGAGGTTTTACTAGGTGTGAGTAGGAAGACAGTACAGGATGAAGAAATGCAAACCTGCAAGAACTGTCCAGATTCATCACTTACGAAACCAACAAATGAATGTTCAATTTATACTTTTGATATACTAAACAAATAAAAAGTATTTCTTGAGACACCAAAACTTACCAGTCTTTGGAACTCTAATTATGTTACTATTTGCAGATGCTCAGCGGTCTCGGGACTTGCATCTTTCTGAAAGTAAGACTTTTACACAGTGCACTGTGATGCTCACCTCCCATACTTTTCATCCCTTCCGGCTCCCGCTGCCATGGGCACTGAGTGTCACGTGAGCAGCTCTTCAGAATTACACATGAGGAACACTTCTAAAGAACAGGGCTTGACGTCTGAGTGTGTGCTGCAAGGGACTCTCTAAGGTTTCATTTTATACTCTCCTACACTTTTTCTATTTTTGTTCCATATATTTTGTGCCTATGTTAACTGTGCTAAGATATTGTTTGCTGAGCAACGCAGAAGAGTATTTGTTCCTTTTATAAGCTTATGATTGGCGTATGTCCACTACAGAAGTATTTCCCTTATCATTCNGAGTAGAAGCTGTAATCCTGACAAGAGACTACCATGTACCCACCCCCTTTATTTCCTAGTTCTNGGCCCCTCATGCCCTCCCGCATTCAATCCTGGCAGTTGGTAGAGCACATCAGGTATGACCCAGCCACAGACTTGTCTCATCTAGTCCTCTATAGTCTGTGGAATATTCTTTCATATGTATGGCTCACTTTTTCACTTCCTTAATGTTCAAGGTCACCTTTTTAGTGAGCCTTCCCTGATCAGCATATTTAAAATTATTCCCACCTCCTGTATACCCTGTGCTTGTCCCCTGCTTTCTGTCCATAGTACTGATCACCTTCTAAAACACTGTAATATCTACTTACTTATGTGATTTACTTATCCTTGCCATAGTATAAGCTCCTCCAAGCAGATTGTTTGGCTGTGTTTAGCAGCTGCTATAATCCCAGTTCCCATGAACTATAACTTATGTACAATAAAGTATGATTAATATATAGGGTGATGATTAATAATTCTTTAACAAATGTTGAGGAAAAGAAAAAAGTTAACTCTATTTCATAGAATGAAGGATTGCCTGATTCTAGAATCCAAAATAAAGCCAATTATGGTCTAAAAAACAAACACACTCTATTTAAGGATTATCAATACTAGAATTGAAAAATAAAGCAATTAAAATCTTTTTTTAAAAAAAGTCNTCTTATAGTTGATTTAACATAATACTACTCTTTTATGCATCAGGATAAAATTTAACTACACATCAAAAATACATGGCACTATATTTTAATCAGTGAAATCCGGAGAAGAGTTCAAATTTAATCATGTTCTTTATGAGTCCTCGAAATCTTTGTACAGAACTCAAAAGAAACAGCAACCATCATACTATTCATTATTGAAAAAAAACCTCTTCAAAAGAGCTAGAGAAAATGGCAAGTATTATTTAGAAATCATGAAAAAAATCTAAATTTTTAATTTAGAAAAAAATCTCTCCCAGAACTGTTAATATATTTACCAGGCTATAAAACAATATGGTTCTTTTTGTTCGTTTGTTTGTTTGTCCAGAGTAGAAAATACATTCAAATTACATCAGAAACTTACAATTTAGTGGTCCTGCTTCACTTATCAATTCTATGTATTTACAAGCAAGGCAGATAGTTAATACATGAATCAGGGCATCCACACTAAAAAGAACCTTAATCTCCCAAAAAGCTGGCAGGTGGGGACTAGAATATCATTATTTTCGAACTTCACCAAAGTTTTTACAAAACTGCCTCACATGTTCATCAAAATTCATCAAACTGAGCACTTAAGATGTATGCACTTCAGTATAGCTTCTACTTTAAAACAAAATACCTGTGAATATAGGAACCTCAATCAAGAAATCTGCTCTTCACAGTCACATTATTTGAAAATTTCAAAACTACTTTCTTTCTATCTAGGCTGGAGCAAATGAGTTGATATACTGAGGGAACCAGGCGTCTGCTCTGTGGAGAATGAGGTTACAAATATGACAAAGCAGGAAGCTAAGTGTGTGTCCTGACTACTGCCCTGATTTACAGGTGTCAGCACAAACTTCAGGAAGATGAATAATAGATTCATACAGGATACAAATGTGGCAATTACATGAACACATGCATACATGTCTGTATCTAGGTGAATGCTCACATATGTACATGTATACATGGAAGTATAAGTGTATCTATCAATATACACATACATTTGAGTGTATGTATTTCTTAGGTCTGTCTGCTGAGGAAGCTAGAAGCAATGTCTGTCCCCTGCAGCAATAAGTATATCAAACATTCAAATCTTCACTTCTAAATACTATTTTTTATNAAAAGGCCTGGAGGAAAACAGCTGATTCCAGTGCTAAGACAAAGAAAACATCAAATGAGCCAGCACAGTGGGTTGAACTATGTCCTCAAAATAGGACACTGGTGAAATGGCTCACCAGATACAGCCTGATGATGCCTGATGACAGAGTTTGATCCCTGGGACACACACAGAAGGAGAGAANCAAGTCCACAATTTACCCTCTGATCTCCACATAAGCATCATGGCACACATCACAAACACACATGGGGCAGTGGGAGCAAATGAATAGAATATCTATAAAATCAAACATTTTAAAAGGAGGTGAGGGACTGGAGAGATGACGCAGCGGCTACAAGCACTGTTTGTTCTGGAGGACCAAGGTCAGTTCCCAGCACCTACACAGCAGCTAACAACCATCTATAACTCCAGTTTCAGGGGATCTGATACTCTCTTCTGACCTCCATGGATACTACACACATATTGTACACAGACATACATGCAAGCAAAACACCCATACACATAAAATAAAAATTTCAACAATAAAAACCCCNCATGTCCAAGTCCTAACCTTAGGCNTCTTACTTGAAGATGTCTTTGCATGAGTGTGGTGTGGGNACTCAAGTTAACCTCAGCACTTTGGTGGCTGAGGTATAGGATAACTACAAGTTTGAGGCCAGCCTCTGCTACATAGTGAGATCTTGTCTTTAAAGGGGCAGGAGGAGAAGGGGATAAAAAAATTGTCTTCACGGATGTAAACTGAGGTCACACTGGATTAGGGTGGACTGATGTCCTCACACAAGAAAGGAGAGGGAGATTTGGATAGAGAAATCTGGCCATGTGAATACAAAGGCAGACAGTGGAGCTAGGCCACTATGATGGCTAATCTTGGTTGCCAACTTCACACACCTTGGAATAGAGAACTTCAACTGAGGATTTTCCTCCAACAGACTGGCTTGTGAGCATGTCTGTGGGGTATTTTCTTGATTGCTAACTGATGTGGGGGCCCAGCCCACTGTGAGCAGTACCATCCCTAGGCAAGTGGGCCTGGGCTATACAAGAAAGATAGCTGAACAGGAGCCTGAAAGGGAGCCAGCAAGCNCCATTCATTCCTTCATGGTCTCTGCTTCAGTTCCTGCCTTCAGGTCCTGCCTTGAGTCTCTGCCTTAACTTCCCCCAGTGACTGACTGTAGCCTAGGAGCCAGACAAACCTTTTCTCCCTAAGTTACTTTCTGGTCACTTTTTATCACAGCAAACTAGAACAGCCACCACAAGACACAGAATGTCTTCAAGCCACCAGAAGATGAAGAGGAAGGGTTCTTCTCTACACACGCTAACTCCTCCTTTCAGACGTCTACTCTCCAAACTAAGAGGAAATAAATTTCTGTTGTTTTAAGCAGCTGCGGCACTTTGTTACAGCAGCGCTAGGAAACTAATNGAGCTTGGACTATCTTGTGTCAGTAAGAAAGAAAAAACTGCTCCAACAATTAGGCCATATGAAAAGGACACAGGAGCTATTTTGAAGATTCTTTCAGTAGACAAATTATTTCAATACATTATACTGCATGAGTAAAACAGAAATCCATAAGTCTATACAATATAAACACATGAATGTTGGGAAAGGCAATCAAACATGGGTGCTGAAAATCCCTAAACATTCTTGCTCAATTGATCAGGCCCTTAGCACTCCTATGTAGGCCGTTTCTCAGGCCCCTGACAAACAACAGGCTTGCTATATATAAGCTGTGAATTCCCATAGCTCAGTGCTCTTTCTCTCCCTCTAGCACAACCCACTGCATATACAGAAATCCAACTAACCCTGACCGTGTCATCCCTGTGGGACTCGGGAGATGGGACTCAGGAGATGTGGGAAATTGATGCAAGCCAAATGAAGATCATGCAGTTTGCCAAGCCATGAATAATAAAGTCTTCTGCCAGCAGTTAAGAAACAGAAACAGGCTAACTTAGCTTGCAAACAGGGCAAAACCTCAACATTTGACACTTCTTCTCTTAACGGGTAGATGGGTGGATGAGATGATGGATGNNTGGAGACACTGAGAAATGAAAAGNTCCTTGTCTTAGTCAGGGTTACTGTTGCTGNGATGAAGCACCATGACCAACTTGGGAGGAAAGGGTNTATTTGGCTTATGCTTCCACATCACAGTTCATCATCAAAGGAAGTCAGGACAGGACAGAAACCTGGATGCAGGAGCTGATGCAAAGGCCAAGGAGGGATGCTGCCTCCTGGCTTGCTCACATGGCTTGCTCAGCCTGCTTTCTTATAGCACCCAGGACCACCAGCCCAGAGGTGGGCACCACCCACCTTGGACTGCACCCTTCCACATCAATCACTAATTAAGAAAATGTCTCCACAGGCTTGCTTACAGCCCATCTTACGGAGGCATTTTATCAATTGATGTTCCCTCCTCTCTGATAACTCTAGCTGTGTCAAATTGGCATCAAATTAACCAGGACACGTTCATACAGTTTAACGTCAAATAATAAAAATAGAACAATGGCATTAGAAAATCCTTAATTAGTGTTTAAAACAAGTAGGTAAAATCTTATTAGGAAAAAAATATGTGCTCCTCACAAATTACTCATCAATTATAAAGAAATAGGAACTTCTCTGACATCACCAACACTGGGACAAACAGAGATCATGTACTTGCTGGTAAAATGCATTGAGGACATACTTCTGTTATTCCTCCTAAAACGTGCAATCTGAAGCTAATTATAAGCAATCCAAAATGAGAGACACTCTCCAAACTAGCAGGCTTAGCTAAAAACAACAACAACAAAACAAAACCCACAGGTAAGAAAGAAAAAGAAAGCCTAAAAAATTGCTGCAGATTAGAAGAGCCTAAAGAAATATGACAAGTGAATCCAATGTGTAATTCTAAATCAAGTCATTATAGTACTTTTAGCATGTAACTGGAAAGGGCAGTGCTAAAGTAAATGAAAAATTTGAAAATGCACTATAGATTCCACAAAAAGGACGGATCAATATTAAAATTTCTAATCTTTGTAGAAGATTCCTAAAATACACATATACATAATATTCCTTACTTTGATAATTAAGGTACAGTTATGAAAGGCAAGGTGTTTGTTCTTAAGAAAAAATACTCAAGTATTTAGGGTAAATGAACATGGTATCTCCCAATTTATCTCAAACAGTTTAGAAAAAAATATTTATACAAATATGTGTTATATAGATGTGTGTATGAATGTGGAAATAGAATGACAAACATAACTGGTAAATCTAGATAAAGGTCATACAGAAGTTCCTTCCACTATTGAAATTCCTTTATACTGTCAATATTAAAACTTACCTTCCCCCAGGAGTCCAGTTGTGAGAGAGGAAAAATNGTATGAGCAAGGGACATGGAGAACATAACTGGAAAATGTACTGAGATGGCCTGCCAAACTAGTGGAAACGCATGAACTATGGACCAATAGCAGTGGAGCCCCCATGGTGCTGGACTGGGCCCTCTGGATACTCAAGACATGGGTTTAGCTTGAACTGTTTAGGCGGCCCCCAGGTGGTGGGATCGGGATCCATCCCTAGTGCATGAGCTGGTTTTTCCTTTTTTTGGAGTGCAATGCCTATGGTGGGACACCTGGTGCAGCCTAGGCA
>LZPO01097144.1:149107-161684 GCA_001675575.1 Neotoma lepida | reverse complement strand
CTTACTTCCTCTCTCCGCTCAGCTACATCACTTCCTCTTTCTGCCCAGCTCTATCACTTCCTGTCTGTCTGTATAGACCTCCAGATCTCTATGGTTAACCAGTGCTGGGATTAAAGGCGTGTGTCACCGTACCTGGCTCTTTTACCAGTATGGCCTTGAACTCACAGAGATCCAGATGAATCTCTGCCTCCCGAATGCTAGGATGAAAGGCNTGTGCTACCACTGTCTGGCCTCTATGTTTAATGCAGTGGCTGGCTTTTTCCTCTGAACTCCNGGCAAGCTTTATTTGTTAGAGCACAAATAAAATATCACCACAGATCTCTGAGTTTGAGGTCAGCCTGGTCTACAGAGCGAGTTCCAGGACAACCAGGGCTACACAGAGAAACCCTGTCTCAAAAACAAGAACAAAAAACAAAAAGAGAGGAAAAAAAGCATAAATAAGCAAAGTAAAGCTCTTTCAAGAAAATATCATTAAACTTGAAACTAAAAACTGAAATTTTTTATCTCTTTCCATAATCTTTTCAAGGTTTAAGTTACTGGTTTAAAGAGCAAAGATGCAAAAAAAATAGACATACACTGTCATAAAATATAACATCTTTTATAGAAAATGAGTCCTCTGAGTTTATTGTCCTCTGGGTCATAGGCGATTCCAGATACTGCTGGACATGGTGGCACATGTTTACAACCTTAAAACTTTGGAGGCTGAGGCAGGGAAATTGTAAGTTATTGGTAATATAATGAAATCATGTTTCAAAAAAAAAGTAAAGCGAAAATAGTGGCAAAATATTCTACATATGCATTATCATGGTGGGCACAGGTGAGGGCAAGTGTAGTATAAATATTGACCAGAAGATGGCAGCATAGAGCTGTATTTGTGTCCTGTCAGATTAGCTTTCTTAGACTGTCCTTAACTTTACACAGCACAGTGAATGCACCAATTATTTATGTAATTCTATCATGCTAAATAAGCCTGATGCTAATTTTGTTATTTTTTTTATATGCAAACACGTAAGAACTGTGTATAAAGAACACAGGCTGTGGTTAGCTATAAAAATGTTCTCAGAAACTCAGATCTTACTCTGAGTGGTACAGTAACTAGTTCATGTCATACAGTGTAGACTGAGATAAATTCAGACTAGCGTCTACATTATTAGCCCCATTTGATTATTTTTGCCTTAGACATTCTTTTTGTTATACTATTATTGTCTTGGTTTGATTTTTTGAGACAGGGTCTTTATGTAGCCCTGGAAATTGCTGTGTAAACCAGGATGGCCTGGAACACAGAGATCCCCCTGCCTCTGCTCTTGAGTGCTGGACACTCCTTCCTCTGTGAGTTAGCAATTCTACTGTTTCCAAGTACTTATGCGTCACTTTTTTCTCCCATTTTGGGGAATATTAAATTTAAAACAGATATTCTAAAGCACACACACACACACACAATGTTTAGTGTGGTTATTAAAAGTTACATAAGACAGACATTAGAATATATTAAAATCTGAAATTTTGTGAGGTAAAAAAATTTTTTTTTTTAAGTTTTCACTCGCTATCATTTCTTGGGCTGGAAAGATGGCTCAACAGTTAAGAGCACCAGCTACTCTTCCAAAAGTCTCAGTTCAATTCCAAGCACCAACATGACAGCTCACAACTGTCTATAACTCCAGTTCCTGGGGATCTGATGCCTTATTCCGGCTTACAAGGGCACCAGGTGTGCACATGGTGCACAGACATACATGCAAGCAGAACACTCACACACATACAAATGAAAAGCTAGCCTTTCTTTGTTGATTCTGACNGCCACTGCTGAGCACTCTTTTGGGGGATTCCATGGTTTTCATTACTTTTGTGGCATTTCTTCTTGAAAGAATTGGTAGGATGTCAGAAATAAAAACCTAGAATGGTTTTTATTGTCAAGGAAATCTAGCCAGGTAAACACAATCAGGTGTAATCNTTTCACTATATCACCCTTAAAACAGGAAGTAATGGTGAAATGGGTTTGAATGAAGTCATTTTTTCCCCCGAAACTGTCTTTAAGTTGAAAATTAAATCACCCATTTGTTTTTCTGGTTGGAGTCTGACTGGCTGTAAGATTTTTAACTTACAAGTTGGTGTGATGGCTTACACCTTTAATCCCAGCGCTCAGGAGATAGAGGCAGGTNGACCCCTGAGTTCAAGGTCAACCTGGTCTACAGAGTGAGTTTCAGGACAGCCAGAGCTACTCAGTCATGAATAGTACAGTGTGTACATTTTAAAAGTAAAGAAATTTATTATAAAGCCCCCAATTTTTAAAAAATTAGTGTGTTTTGAAAATGATTCAAAGAACCATACTTTCATATAAAATATTCAAAAACAGAAAAGAAGTATATCTGATATTTTATCCTAAACGTGCAGCTGTCCTTTTCTGTCCTTTCAAACAGTAATCTACTTTCATAGGATATGTCCATCTTCCGTGGATCATACTTTTACAAACATGCATATTATTAATCATAAATTTGAACTATTCTGTAGACAGTAAGTGGCCATACTTTTTTGCTTTTAAATAGTGAGGCCTGTTTTATTTTGTGTTTCAGTGTGAGATGAATGCTTTATAAAGAAACATGACAGAGGATAAAGGGTGAGGTGGGGGGTGGGGCAGGGTGGGGGGATTCTTGGGTTATTCACAGACCTACATGGCAATCGGGTGTGCTGTTAGGTTTTTGTTTTCTTTTTGTTAACTTGATACAAACTGGAGTCCTCTGGAAGAGGGATCCTCAATGGAGAAATTACCCCCATCAGATTGACCTGTAAGCAAAGTGTGTGGGTCACTATCTTGATTAATGATGGATGTGGAAGGGTCAAACCCACTGTGGGCAGTGCCACCGTGGGCAGGTGATCCTAGGTTGAATAAGAAAGCAGGCTGAGCAAACCATGGAGACCAAACCAGTCAGCATCATTTACCCCTTGGCCTCTGCTTCAGTTCCCTCCCTGAGTTGACTCTACATTGTAAGCTGAAATAACCCCTGTCTCCCTGTGCTGGTTTGAAAGAAAATGGGCTCCAAAGGGAGTGGCACTATCAGGAGGTGTGGCCTTGCGGAGTGGGTGTGGTNTTGTTGGAGGACGTGTGTCACTGTGGAGGTGGGCTTTGAGGTCTCACATATGCTCCAGATACCACTCAGTGTCTCAGACCACTTCCTGTTGCCTGCAGTATGTAGGACTCTCATCTACTTCTCCAGCACTGTGTCTGCCTGCACANGTCCAGGTCCCACCATAATGATAATGGACTGAACCTCTGAACTGTAAGCCACCCCAATTAAGTGTTTTCCTTCAGAAGAGTTGCCATGGTCACAGTGTCTTTTCACAGCAATAGAAACTCACTAAGACACTCCTCAAGTTACTTTTGGTCATGATATTCAACTCAACAGTAAAGCAACCCAATACAGAGGACAAGGCTGATATATGAAAGAGGGTCATGACCCACAGGTTGAGAACCACTGATCTAATACAATTAAACATTAATGTAAATGTATTCTAGGAGCTTCCTACTAAAACCTTTACAATTTATCTGGCATCTATCCTAGCCTCCTGCTAGATCTACCCTGGCAGGGACACACCAGAGCAAATCCCCCATGGGTTACACCTTCCATCTACCTGAGAACTGTCTCTGAACCCATTGGGTTGTGGATAAGTAAATTATGAAGAATTCACTGCTGATCCCTATCAGGACAAAACAAGGCACAAGGCTGTTTGTGACATTAGCACCCTCCCACACACACACACAAAAAAAAACTTTAGTGACTTAACCTCACAAATACTTGATTTTCACCCACACGCTCTTGTCTAACTAACCACTTGCAGACCAGCCTGTGCCAGCAGACCCATCCCGACATCTGCTTCCATAACCTCTAAAGCAGCAACAGAGGGAAATGAGCAAACCGTATGCTGGTACAGTCACCTGGTCTGGTCAGGGTGGCACAGGTCATTTCTACACACATCTCATGAGCTCAAGTAACTGATGTGGTCATTCCGAGCTTCAAACAGTGGAACTGAGTGCAGTCCTACCGTGTTCGTGGAGTGAGAGGAAAGCAAGGCTGTGAACATCCCTAATGACAGTCTCATTGCCTTGTTCTCCTTTCCTACTGTGCACAAAAGCGTATCATATTTCTCAAGGGAAACTCCCTCGCAGGTAAAGTCACCTGCTGAATGACAAGAGCCGAGCTGCCTTATTCACGATGATGTTTTGAAATTACTTCTTTGAAAAGTAATTCCATGCAGCATTTTATAGGAGTGGAACATGGTTCCTGCAAATACAGCCCAACGCAGAGACCATCCGTAGTTTTTGGAAAACGTGAACTCTGGTGACGGTAATTGCACTGAGGCACACGTCAGCAGCACCTCTTTTCCATGGAAGCAGGAGACAGTCTGCAATTTCCCAACAAGTGTGCTGCCTGGATGAGAGGTGAAGGCTCACTTCCAAGTCAACGCACTTGTCCGGGCCTGGTTCGGTTCTCTGGGATTCCGGGGAGACATAGTTGTAAGTTCCCCAGTCTCTCATGAGCTTCCGCTGCCGGCTGGGAACTGGGCAGTGTGTTGTACTGTTGCTTCCAGAAGGGTCACTTCAGGGTTTTCTGTTTTCATTACAAGAATAACAAGTCTGCCTTAGCAGTCTGGAGGATTTAGTTACCTGACACCACAAAGGGCATGGCCTTGACACAGGAAGACTTTGCACAGGCTTGCCACCCTCCTGGGCATATGTCCATTCACTTTCCATTTGTAAAGTGATTTCCTGTTTTGCAGTTTACCACCTGTCTTGTCTGTAATTTCTCTGCTCTGGAATTCCAAACACACTTCCTCGGTGATAAGGAAGGTCATGACTGAGGACTAGGCACACCTCACTTTGTCTCTCAGGACGGTAGAAGTCATGCCTGTAATATTCAGCACTGAATCCCTACTGTATGGGATTCATCCTTGGACACGGTACATGAACGTTGTCAAATGAATGAGAAGACGCGATGGGCTCACCTATGTGGTAGTTTCCTATCTTACGACTGTGATTCAAATGTGAATTGTCCCCCACAGCTTCATGTGTTTGAACNCTTGGTTCCCCCCAAGCTGGAAGCCCTGTTTTAGGAAGTTATGGAAGCTTTATGAGGTGGGACCTGGAAGTAGGTCATTAAGAATGAGCCTTTGAGGGCTCTGGTCCTAGCCTATATTCTCTGTTTCTTGGTTAGTGGCCATGTGAACAAGCCATGGCTTCATGCCACCACCATAGACCTCTACTTTGTCTTCCATGCCTTGGTGGACTCTGAGCCTAAAAATCTTTCCTCCCTAACAGTTATGTTGGTCAAAGCAATGAGAATGGTAACTAACACACCTACTTTTGACCTATGGCAAAAGCCTATAAGGCACCAGACTGAAAGGAGAGACATCAAGACTTTTGCCATGTTAGACTAAGTGAATGAGTAGTTTCATTTTCCAATTAGTTTATTTGCTAACTTGTTTTCATCTCCTACCCATCCCTATCATACCCATCTTTCCAGCAAATTTAGCTGTTGGCTAGTCTCGGAATGGGCGTACTCCTTGTTATGAGTTGAACTGTATCTCTTCAAAAAATGATAAGTTAAATCCTAGAACTTTGGAATGTGGCCTTACTGGGAAGTAGGGTCATTGTAGATATTAAAATGAAGTCATTCTGGATTAGAGTGGGCCCTAAGCCAAGTGTGGTTTGTGAAGAGCGACATATAAAGAATAGATCACGTGACAATCCATAGGCGGTTGGAGCTGCAAGCTAGGGAATTCTAAAGACTGCTAGGAAATCACCAGTAGCTAGGAGAGGCAACAAAGGATTTCCTGCTACTGGTGATAAGGGAGCCCAGCTTCACCTACAACCTTGATGTTGGTGGTCTAGCTGCCAGGACTATGGGGTGGTACATTTCTGTTGTTCAGAGTATTCAGTTGGTGCTGTGTTAGCACCCTTAGAACAGTAGCACTCCTCATCCCCACAAGTTCTGCCTCCTGTATTTGCCCACCCCCAGGGGCCATCAGAGAACTTCTCCATCAGGATACACTGAATGTGTCTCTTCTCGGAGTAGAACTTCTAAGTCCAGTTCAAAGTAGTAGGCTGGCTGGTTCCTTTTGCCTTCTGCTGTGCCTGTGTCTACGATGAGGCAAGACAGGTGTAAACAGGCAGGGGACTCTAAAGGGATTGATANGAAGAGAGATCAATGGTTAATTATAGGAAATAAGGTGAACATTAGAGGAACGCGAGACCCATNACTCATCAGGGACATGAGACCCAATAAGGAAACAAGGAGAGGGCACCAAGAACAGAAGACTAGGTGACAGGAAGCATGAGGGCTGGGAAGGGCTACACCAGGGTTAGCAGAGACCATTCCTGGACTTGCTGGCAACCAAGTCTCCTCCACATGCCTGTGAGACACCGGTGAAAAAGCCGGGTGCAGTGGGAGCAACTAGTAATTACAGCCAGAACCGTAAGTGGGCTGGTAGTTGCCTTTGATTGCAAAGAAGGTCTGGGAAGGAATGCCGGGAAGGTCATGCCAGGAAGAATGACATCATGAGGAAAGGCTTCGAGTAAAGTGGAGAAGCAAAGCTTTGTTAGAGTGCGCTTGTGCAAAAAGAAAGTGAAAGAAAGAAAGGGGAAAAGAGGGAGGCAGGCAAGGAAGAGGTCTTCCTCTCACGGCCTTTGGTTTCCATCGATTAGATGATAAATTATGCATGGTCGTCTCCACCGGCATTCAGACCCGGCAGTGAGAAATGACGGATGTTCTGGTGACCCGCGTAATTTGTTTGGGTTCAGAACAATTGTCGCAGCCTGTTGCTTAAATTGCTTTCACCACCCCTCCCCTCAGTTGGAGGGCTGAGCCTGGCTAGAGGATGGGATGACCGATGAGATTTCAGCACAGAACTCTAACGGAGCCTGTCACTGGGAGTTTAGTCATCTATGTCAGAAGAGCAGTAACAGTCAATGCAAAGAAGGGAAGAGACAAACCAGACACACACAGGGTCCCCAGGAGATGGGAGAGAAGAGGAGAGGTGGCTTTGCTAAGGGAAAGGAACAAAAAGCAAGGCTTGAACTGAGCCCACCAGCTCTGCTGGCCCTTCTGTGAGGAAGGCTGGTGGTGTAGGAATTTAACAGAGTTGCTGTATCTGGGATAGACATTAGAATGAATCATTTTCTAGAAGTACTTTGACCTTGAAAAACCACTGTGATAAGCAATAAAGAATCTTCATGAGAAACAGTGATTGTTTTCCGTGATTTATAGAATTGTTTTTCTGAAGGGGTGCGCAGCCTTCACATGACTTTGGTCACAAGATGCCTGTGGCACACTTGAGGCTCTTGGGTGATTGTGTATTGCAAATGATACACAATGAAGGACTAAAGTCATGAGGGCATGTGACGCTTTCCTTTAGTGAGACATATGGATTAGATTAGGGACCTTGGTATGAGGAAATACTTTACCCAAAAAACAACTTTGTGTAACAATCAATAAATACACCTTTGTACGGCTGTTCAGGGTTCAGTTCAGGCCTTAAAACTTCAGCTTGGAGTGACCCAAGCAACACAGAACACCTCGACAGGACAGGCCGGGCAACAACACAGGCCCCTGTGAGTGAGCAGAGCTGTGGGGTAGGGAAGAACAGGTGAATGAACATGGCCACTAGACAACCATGGGCTCAGAGCACCAGCACTTAGGCCTCCAAAATTTGAGGCCAGGAAGAACATTTGACCACTCCTGAAAGCACTTAAGTGATGATTTGTTGGCATTTATGTTTATCTTCTGGTTTTCTAAACATAAATGTAATAGTCTCCATGTTTCTCACTGCCTAGAGTTCCACAGGTTTTTGTCTAGCCCTAGAAGTTTGGGGTAGAGAAAATTTGGGGCTCTGTCCAAAGGGGGACTGGGGTCCTTTCCAACAGAGATAGAAGTTGAGGTGTAGAGTCAAAATTGGGGGAGGAGAAGAGTAGAAAGAGGATGGGGGGCTCAGAAGAACAGATATTCTCAAGTGAATAAGTGGGAGATGGTCTGAAGAAATTCTAGAAACTTCAGACAGGTTTCTGCACTTGTGGGGCTTNTGGAAGAGGTGAGAAAAGGTNAGAGGGCAAAAGGGAGCCATGAGTGAGGTAGTGGCTGCAGTGGCTGAGGCTCAACTTAGTGAATTAGTTCTCGGTTGAGTGTTTGGGCAGCCAGTCAGGGAGGGTCATCGCAGCCNGAGCACAAGAACATGTGGAAAACCATAGAAACTATCCCATCTGGAGCCAAATAATTTTTGTGCTGTTGTTCATTTGCATTGCACATGTATCTGAGACTGGGGACCTGAGGACTCTCCGGAACACAGAGGCACATCGGACAGTGTTGCTGGCCTTCCAAACGTGTTGGGGACAGACTAATTAGAATGTGCTACAGAAACTCTAGGTGAGTCACTGAATGGAACCAGAAGTGATAAATTGCTACTGGGCAGAGAGCCCAAGGCAGCCTTTCTGTCCATTTCCAGCCCTGCGTTGATTAGCTCAGTAACTAAGAGCATCCGGGACGTTATTTTTCTTTCTACCTGTGATGGCTGTGAACGTGATGGGCTCCATGTCTCTTCAGAGGCCTCTTGCCTTTGCCGGTCTCTATTGCTGTCTGCGGTGCATCCATCACTCCCAGCTTCAGATGCTACTTCCTGCTCTATCTCTTTCCTCCCACTTGAGACGTAGGCAAAGCACAGACCTCGCCTGTCTCCTCTCTGTCGTAAAGCACCACTAACACAAAGCAGTTGTACATAACAGACTTTTCCGAAGATGTTGTGGCTAATGAGAACAGACAGAGCTATTATTGCCTAGAGCAGGAAATAATTCCAAATTTAACATCAGATGTTATTGTTTCTAGAAATGTGTTGGCTATTCCTTCTGTGGAGAATCTCTGCCTGTTTGTATCCCTCCTTGGCATCCCCAGGGCACTGTGAAGCCAAAGTTGTCTAAAAAGAGAATAAGAAATATCCCATCTGTCTAGATGGATGGAGCTACTATTTATTAAGAGCCGAGGACTGTACTAACCATTTACAGTACCTCACTTAATCTCTGTGCAGTCCCCTGTGGGAGACATTCTTTGTCTGCAGTTGAAGAAACTGAGGCTCGAGAACACAGAAGTGGGATCTGAACCCTGTTCCTTCTGCTCCAAGCCCTTGCTTCTAATTGCTATGCTTCTGCCCTGCAATCCTTAGCTCATCAGAATTCAGATCTATTACTTACCCCTTAACTCAGCAAAGTTTTCTGTAGAGTCAGGCAAAAATTCCCCTAACATTTTCTCCCGTGCAATTGAATCCTTTGCTCTGGCAACCCTCCCCCCCACCCCACCCCCTACCCCAAGAGAACTTTCATGCCGGCTCTGATCTGCCCAGGCGTCTCACTGACTCTCTAGATAACGTTTTAATGTCTCCGTCCCTGCTCTTTCTCCTGCTTTGTCAGCTCNCCTAAGGAAAGAGCCTCGTTTCATACCAGGGGCTAGAATCTGTTCTACTCCCTTTCTGAAGCAGGTGAACCCATAAAACAACAGGCTGTTTGACCCCACACTGAATCTCTCAGGTATTTCTCCCACTTGGGGCGAGGGTGGGGGGACTCCCCAAGCTGAAGCTGTATATTCTTCCTCTTATCTTCTTGACCTTCTTTCTCAAAGCTGGGTTTGGCATTCCATTAAGCAAGGACAGTCTGCCTTCCTGAGTTCTCATAATTCTAAATTATGCCTTTGCCATTGGCTGGGATAATAGCCCCAGATAAGAGGGAAGCAGACATTCAAATANAATGCTGTGGTCCTCTTGCATGACCTTGGCTCTGAGAGACGCTAACAAGAACCCAGTCTATATAAACCTGAGGGAAGAAANGACAGCTTCCCTGTCCTAAGGAACACACAGTCCTATCTCTAATCACCAAGAGATGATGAATCACAAACTACTGAGCAGATTTTGGGGGGTGAGGGTACCTATTTGGTGTGAGGCACACTGTCAGGCCCTTTTTTTTTTTAAGATAGAAAGAGAGAAAGCCATGCCAACAGTGATGGAACACAGAGGTAAGATATGAAAGATAATTATCCAAAGTAGACGGGGAAAGCCAAGTTGTAAGTGTTGGACAGATGATAAAGGGTCCAGGCAGTCAGAGGAGTGGAACTGACCTGGGAGGAGACTGAGCCTGGATGATGATGGCCTGTGGCCACGTTCCCCTAGAACAGTGGGGGAGGGTGAGCAGGCTCCAAGTAGAGTCTAGCAGAGACAAAGGTGGGGGTGGGAATGTGAGCGGTGTGTTCAAGGGACAGTGAGTCACCCACTTGGCTTTCTGTTCCCTCAACAGCTGCCACATAATAGCAGGAATATAACAGGTTATCATTTCTTCTTTTAAAGACTTCAAAAATAAAACAAGAGACCCAAATTCTCAATTTGGAAAATTCTCTTGTGACGTCAGTGCTCAGAGGCTTTGGAGGTGATAATTCCTGAGCCAAAGGTGAACTTGAACCCCGACAAACTTCTCACCCTCAATTGTTGGAAATTCCATTTATTTAGTGCTGTGGTTTGGGGTTCTGTTTTAGGAAAACCTAAAAATAACCTGGTCAAAACTTGCTTTAATTAGTGAGCATCAGCGAGGACTTTGACATTCTCCTAGCTGATCATAAACTTTTCCATCTCTTAGGTACTCTAAAGCTGTCTGGAGCTCAGAAATATCTGTCTACGGAAACTAATCCTGGTTACATGACTACACAAATGTCCCGGTGACTTCACATCAGCTGTTGCTATGGCGTCTGTGTTTTAGGATGGTACTTCCTGAGGATTAGAGTGCTGTTTCTGATGAGTTCTGCCTGTCTCTTCAGACTTCCAGGTATATATGTTCAGAGAGGTCGGGTTGTGAGCTCTTCTCTCCAGCCAGTACTAAAGCAGCCTCACCTCCAAGTGGGGAGAAGTAGAGAGACAATGGAGGGAGATTCTGGTCTTTTCTCTTAAAGATGAGCTGGTTTTTGCAGGACTATTTAGTGAGGAATGTTCTCTGCTTCTAACCCAAGCCAGAAAGAGTTACTCTTTTTTACTTACTCTCATTGTTACAAAAGTCATTTTTAACCAAGCTCTTTCCTAATGGTTACTATATATCTCCAGTGCATTCAGAAAGGCAATTGTTTCTGATAACATGGTTTTAACAAAAAGAAAGACAGAGAAAGGAAGGAAGGAAGGAAGGAAGGAAGGAAGGAAGGAAGGAAGGAAGGAAGGAAGGAAGGAAGGAAGGAAGGAAGAGAAAACAGAACTTGAACTTGAGAGGGAACTGAAGGAACAATTACTTGAGACACTATGTTCTCTTAGTCATGGACACATGCTAGGGAAAAATCTGCTAAGCCTCTCTAGGGTGCATTAAAATAGCTTTTCCCCAGCTCAAAAATCACATTTCAGAGGGTGCCTGGGTATAAAACTAAGGCAAGTCTACCCACCAAAGAGTGTCAAGGGTAATACATTGTTGTCTACAACAGAACACAGCTGGAACTGTGACACACTCAGAAGCAGCAGTGAGCAAACTCGGCTGCAGGGAGCTAGGCGGCCTTGAGCAGAGCACCTGATGTCCCTCCACATTTTCACTTAGAGGAGGGGTGGGAAACACCCTGTTCTTCAGCACACGGTGACCGAATGAAAAGAAGCCTAAAAGCACTTCTTAAACCTCTGGGTTTTGTCTGTAACTGTGGGAGCCCAAATTATTCAGAGTCAGAGAATCTGAGCTTGCTTTACCCAGCAGGGCTGCAGAATGGATGATTTGACCACCGGCATGTTTACCAGGTGTTTGGAAGGGTCTACACCTGGCTGTATGATGCTGTGCTTTGATCTTGCAAGGGGGAGGTCTTTTGCCTCTTCCCTGGGAATTGTTATAAAAAGTTCTTTTGAATAAACCTCGGGGCTGTTGGGTATTGACCCAGGCCCTCCCAAAGCTATCCTGTGTTTCTGTCTTTCTTCTTGTCTAGGTTTCTCTTTCTATTTGATGTGTTCTTATCCCTCCCTCTCTCCTCCAACTAAGATCCCTTCTAAAGGTGGGAGCTGGACTCCCACATGTAATACTTCAAGAAATCACAGAAGTGACATCACAGAGGTGACTGTTTGGGGGACATAAGACAGTGCAAAGCTTTTCTGTAAGTGGGTTGTACATGGCATGTGTGTGCATGCACAAGTCAAAAACAATCTCCAGTGTAGGTTTTCACCTTAGTGTGTGTGTGTGTGTGTGTGTGTGTGTGTGTGTGTGTGTGTGTGTGTATGTCTTATGTCTGGGGGAGGAAGTGTGTGGAGATATGAGGACAACTCTGTGAAGTCATTTCTCTCCATCTTTACACACTCTTACATGTGTTCCAGGAATCAAACTCGGGTTGGCAGACTCTCTCTCATTATTATTACTTATTTATTTGTGTGTGCGTGTGTGTATTTATTTGTTCTTTTTTTGTTTGTTTGTTTTTTGAGACAAGCACCTGTTATGTATTCCTTGATGTCCTAGAACTCACTCTGTAGACCAGGCTGGCCTCAAACTTATAGAGATCTGTGGTGATTATATTATGTCCCCCAAAATATTGTGTACCCTAATAAAACTTAT
>LZPO01097144.1:135994-148482 GCA_001675575.1 Neotoma lepida | reverse complement strand
ATCTCACCAGCCTCAGAGCCTCTTTCAAAAAGACACCTCAGTATCCCATTTTATGTGATTTAAATCCAACAATTAGCAGATCATTAATTAATACCCTAAGAAAATACTTGTTCTACTGTTACTTTGTCTTCCAAATGAGCCTTTTCTCTTTGTACTTGCCACTTAGGATTCTTTCCATGAAGAGAGTATTACTAAGATCTGGAAGGAAATGGGGTGACATTTTTCTAAGTGTCTTCCATCCAGAGGCAAGGGCTTTTTCTTATACCTCATATGACAGTTGATTTGACAACGTAGAGTGGGTATGAAAATACACTGAGAGCAACTGACCAGAAGAACCTATGAATCAACCCTTTGGAATGCCTTGAGAATTATAGTCAGACGAGCGAGGTCCTTCTGGAATGAACAGAAGACATTAAGACTCCATGGTCCCAGAGAGGTACAGAGGGAGCCGCCCAACCCCCTCCCACAGCTCTGCTCCCTTTTGAAGCCTGATCAATAAGAACGCTACAGAGCACTTTTCTAAGAAGGCCATGATGTGTTATTCAGGAAAAAGAGGGGGCCCTTCCAGNCAAGTCAATAGCCAGTCTCCCAATGGCTGGCTTTGCTGCCTGGAGGGTGACGTGCTCATAATACCCAATAGCTTGCAGTCCCCATCTGGAGCTTATTCTCAAACTGCTTGATTTCTAACTCATTTCCATTTGAGGCGAAATCATTACAGTAGTTGATGCTAACGGGCTGGCAAGTAGACCTCTAATTTTGCTAAATGAAATATTATTTCTCCCGTGCCTTTCCATATTACCAGCAGTTCCCTTTGCTTATTTGAAAAAAAAAAAATAACCCCAGTCCTGACAATTCACTACAACAGCTGCCACTGCTTTGTGGGATCCTACTCCATGCCCTCCTTTATTTGCAAGTCCCAGAATTTCCCTTCCAAACAAGCATTTTGAAGAACTTGCGGGTAGCAATGAGAACCAGGTGGGTATTGTCAGGTCAGAGCACAGATCTATCTCCACNCTCTCTAACATCTGAGCCTGCCTCTACTTCCCAAAGTCTGAGGTCCTGTTGTTGATCATCGTTAGTCACAGCAGCAACTGCCCTAAGACTGTTTTTGTCTTCTACAAAATAAGTGGAGAAGGAAGTAGTTATTTGAGGGGGATTTTGACTAGCCAAGAGTGAGGCTATAACACATNTCTGCATCTTGCTTGGGACAATGGATCACTATACTTCATGAATAAGTGGGGGATAAAACTTGATAGGAAGGGAGCATGAACCACCAATACCTCCAAACTAGAGCTGTGCCTGGTGGCTCCTACCTGTAACCCCAGCACTCAGAAGAAGTATCAAGACACACAAGACTCCGCAGCTCAGTGATAGAGTTCTCCACTGGCATTTGATAAGTCCAACACCATGAAGGAGAAAAAATAGTTTCAGAGTCAATGATGTTTATTGCTTCTTATGGATGTGGCCTGAGTACCACTAACTGCCTCTTTTATGTATCACCCACAGAGAGCTACAGGAACCATGAGTGATGAAATCAGAGGGCCATGCTGAGCCTGCCCCACTCTTCAATGGCCCTGGGAAAGCTGGCCCTGTCCCTCACAGGACATTGCAGTAAGAGAGCTGGCCCTGACCCTCACTGTTGAGCTGGACCCCCCACACTCAAGAGGGATGGCCCCACCCCTTACCACGGGCAAGGGAAAACTAACTCTGAAGACATGGGCTTATGGGAGCTGGCTCTGCCCCTTCCCTGGGGTGGCGGGGTTGGCCCCAGTAGCCTGGATTGGCCAGCTCAGCTACTACCCACGCCCACAGCTGGGCCTTGAGTTGGTCCACCCTAACATCTACCTCAACTAGGACCTGCTGGAACTTGGGAAGGGATTGGTCCTGGGGAACAATACCCACAGGATCTCCAGGACTTGGGGCGGCAAAGATATCTGAGAGGAGTTTCAGTGAGGATCCAGGGATGACGGTGTGCCAGAAACCAGAGGCCTTGAACCAAACCAATGACTCATTGCAATGAACATTTGCTAGTAAAGCTGATGGGACAAAAGGGTATGTTGTGTGACACACTGAGGCTCCTAATGCCATCAGGACGAATGAAGAGGTGTTNGAGAGGCAGGAAAGATGCAGGAGAGAGGAGGTTTTTGTTTGTTTGCTTGTTTTGTTTTAGTTTGATTTTTTTTTTTGTTTTTAAATTTTCTTTTTGAGGGTGCTGCAGGGGTGAGGGGAGGATATGGGGGGACTGGGAGGTCAGTGGAATTAGGGTGCATGAAATTCCCAAAGAATCAATAAAGAAACTATGTTAAATATTAAAAAAAACAAAAAATCTAGTTTCTCAAAGACCTCTGGCCCTCAGTCAGCCAATCAAAGTGGCAGTGATGGTTACACAGAAACATATCTCTGAGATTAAAGCTTTTATGACCAAATACAATAAAAATATTGTTCTATCAATTTGTTTTATAAATATTTGTCAATTACTATGGGAGACAAATGAAGTGAAAGGTGTAAACCCCTTGAGCCACATGAGTGGCCAGGCCCTTCCCCCAAGGACCTCTAACCACCAGGTTCCACCCACAGAATCCTCTAACTGCCCTAACTGCTGGACCCTGCCCCCACCCTACAGAGTAAAAAGCCCAATCTCTGGACACGAAATCCCACCAATCTCCACCCTGGAAAGCTCCACCCCCTTCCCCAAGAAACTCTATATAAGCCCTGTATCCTGTGTATCCCGTTCAGTTCTCTGGTGTTTCTCAGTGGAGCAGAGGCAGCCACCTCCTGTCTCCCCCCTTCCCCCCCTCCCTCCCAATAAATCTCTTGTGTGAGGTTTGTTGTGCAGTGTGACTTTGTGGTATTCCTTGGCTCCAAGCTGCCAGGATACCTTTCCATTGAAGCTGTAATGCTTACAAAAGGTATCTCTGTCCCCTAGGAACTTAAAATTGTTATTTAACTGTGTGCTTTGGGTTGGAGAATTGTCTCAGAGGATAAAAATGCTTGTCATTGACTCATGACCTGAATTCCATCCCCAGATTCCACATGGTAGGAGAAAGCCAACTCCCAAAAGTTGACCTCTGACCTCCAGAAGTGCACAGTATACACACACACACACACACACACACACACACACACACACACACACGTGGATAAACGTAAAAAGTAAATACAGTTGATGGGCTGGGGAAGTCTAGTCAGTAGGTAAAATGCTTGCTTTGTGAACATGAGGACCTGAGGGATCCTGAAGGCTCTCTCTAGCCTCCACACACAGGCAAATGCACAGACGAGCACATACACACGACACAAATGAAGGAAAGGAAGGACTGCAAATGATCCAGAAGCGTATTTAAAATTCACTGGAAATCCAGGAAATGAAACACGATGACAGAGAGCTCATGTTCACCTGTGGGACTCCTGAACATTTTTCTATCATTCAGGAAAGCAGGCATTTTTAATGTTACTAGAGGGGTGTAAAGTGGTGTGACTTCTCAAAAANGACATCTGGCAATAGGAAGTAAAATCCTCAGAAGGTTCATAACTTTCCCTACTGGAATTTTCATAATTAAGAGATAAACATTATACTTTATAATAGGCAAAAACTGGAAACTATCCAAACGTTCGGTGATACAGCATTGACTGAGTTATTGAATATTCATTAGTAAAATGTGTGCAGAAATTGAACACCGTGTTTTCAAAAAACANATTTCACAATGTTCACACCATATTGTTGAATGAAAAGCAGATGACNCTACAATTGCATAGTATGAGCTCAAAAGTTGTACATATATCCATATATTTCATATATTGTATATATATGTTTGAATATAAAATATCTAAAGTTACATTGTTATACTACATATCACCTTTGTGATTACAGATAAAAGCAGTAATTCTTTTTGCTTGTGGTTTGTTGAGATAGGGTCTCGTAACCCAGGCTGACCTCAAATTTGCTATTTGAGGATGACTGCACTCCTGACCCTCCTGCCTANACCTCCTAAGTGTTGGAATCATAGGTGCATGCCACCATATCAAGCCCAATAATTCTATTCTCTAAAAAGAGAGATGTGAAGGCTATCAAGAGGGTTTAGTAGGTAAAGGAGTTTGCTGCCAACCTGACAACTAGAGTTAGTACCATCTCGTGCAAGTTGTCCTCTGACCTCCCCACATGTGTCTTGGGGCACGTGTGTTGATGCATACAAAGATAAAAAAAANTTAAAAAGAGAGAGAAAGATCAAATATTCTTCGAAGGACCTTCCAGTTTAAGACTTTAAACAAGTAATGATTTCTTTTTGCTATCTGGATTTCCTTTGTGTTTATTTTGGCTTTGCTGGAGATTAAACTGAGGATCTCTTGTATGTTAGGCAAGGGCTGAACCACCAAGTGATGTGTTGACACTTGAATCTTACTCAACTTGACCAGACAGTATAGAACTATTGTGGCAGCAAGGCAGTGCAGAGGTTCCTCCATCTTGTATTCTTGCTGAAGCCATTTTAGATTTAGCTAGAATTTGATCTTCTTGATGGGAAGCCCTGTGGAAAATTACCCAACTCTATTCTAGGAATCTGAGGTCACCATGCCCCACCTAACTTAGCTTCTGTTACACAGCTTCCCCTGCAGCTGGTGAGTGAGATACAAGGATGTGGCTTTTACCTATAAAAACTTGCTCTAAACACTAAACGCTACACTTGGGTCCCGAATACCTGAGTCCCAGTCAGGTGGAATAAAGCCTTTGAATTGGCTAGAAACTATGTCTGAGTGGTCATCTCTGGTGGGCATCCCATAACACTGTATCTCAAATATCAAGGATGAAAATAATAAACTGCCATTTATTGTTTGTTCTATTGCAGATAGTGATGAAGAAAATGAGTTTAAGGAGACAGAGAGTGGACACCCAGCTAGTCACTGATGGGACTGGCATTTATTGAACTCTAACAGTCTGGTTCCAAAGCCCACATCCCTCATGTTTGAACACAGACATACTTTCTCCTTTACAGGGGAACCTGGAAAGCATGCCAACTTCATGAATTTAATTAAACCATGTTTTGTGGGCAAAAAAGGAGATGTTGGTTTTGATAAATGAAAGTGTGGAATTTTTTATGATTTACCTTGAATTTCACTCTCAAGTTTCCTTGAAAGACATCAGTCTCTGCCCAGGTCCATTAAGTGAGCAGGATACTTGGGGTTCAAGCTGAAGAGCCTGCCCCAGAGTTTTCATGCCTTTGCCAGTCCCTGCATGCCCAAGTCCAAGTCTTCTGAGGGAAGAGAAAATGTGTGACTCAGCCCAGCCTTCTGACATCTCCATTATCCAATTGGCAACCAGTTTCCTTTCTCAGCCTTGTAGCTCTCCTGAAACCCCCATGTACCTTGCTGTATTTCCCAGTGTTCAAATGCATCCTACTTCTCCAACTCTGGACTCTAATTTTCCTCCTGACAGACATGTCTCTTTACTATAATAAATCCATTCCGCATCTCAGCATCCTAGAAATGGATTGCATTGTCTGGTGAGGCATGAGAAATTTGTGCTTGAGGATAAGGGTCACTGTAAGAAAATTTAAATGTTTAAAATTAGGTGACAAGAATCACACATATTTCCCAAGGACGCAGCCCTAATGGTTTTCTGAACGCACAAATGACAGCTTATGTGAAGCTTTTAAAGTGCTTGCCGGCTCACTCTGAAGGACCCGGTTTTGTTTCTTTGAGGGTTTTAATGGAATTGCAACATTCATTGTGCTCACCAGAGCAGTGAACTGAATATAAAGTGGCAGGCCTTAAAAAGAAAGCCAGTGAGCTAGAGCCCAGTTTGCATGAAATACATTATATTTTCTATTTTTCCTCTATGGTATTTAAATGTCCTTATAAGAGATGAATGTGACCTCTCCTTAGATGGGTCCTTCCTTCCTTCCTTCCTTCCTTCCTTCCTTCCTCCCTCCCTCCCTCCCTCCCTCCCTCTCTCCCTCTTCCCCCACTCCTCTCTCTGTAGGTCATGCTACCTGGTGCCCCCTCCTACCACCTTCCAGGTGTCATGCCCAGACTGCCACTTGGGGGCAGTCTGGTGCCTCCTTCCCTCCTCATCGCCATTTTCTCTGCCTTCTCCACACAGGAGTCTGAGGTTGTTGACCTGGTTTTTGGTGTCTTTTGTAACAGAATACTCATTACTAATCTCAGCAGTTTCCTAAAAAGAAAATGAAAGATCTCATTCTAATGTACTCAATAATACATTCTGCTGGAGTTATCAAGGCTCGGAGGAAGGCAGGCAGTTAAGGCAGCCGCGAAGACCACATTTTTTAAAACATCATGTTTAAACCTCAAGTGGTTCTGAAACAGCAGCTTCTCTGATTCTTTGGCCAGTGCTCTTCTTGTAATCATCCTGAAATAAGATCCAATCTTTGTTCTGAAGGATGACCATGTTTTAATGAAGATATAGGAATGACAAATAGCAGTAAAAATAATTTAATAGAAAAAGGAAGTCAGATAATCACATTTCTTTTCCATTTTTGACTCATAAGATGGCTTCAATATTAAGAAAGGAAAAGAATCATAATCCTCTTTCAAAGTTTAATATAAATTCACTTAAACACAGGAAGAAACAGCTTGCTGAATCCTTTCCCAACTCTTCCCTCCTCACCAGGCAATTTAATTAATGGGCAAACAGCCTGATGGTGGATTTTTCTGATACAATGACATGAAATGAATAAGATCCATCTTCGCATATAACTCTTTGGCATGTCACCCTGGCGGTGTTACAGAAACAGAACCAAGTCATATGGTTCCTGGAAAGTAATTATTTGGCAGGGATCTACCCCTGCATGAATCCACATAGAGAGAGCACTCAGGTGGCCCTCACTTGTGCCAGGGCATGGNGTAGATGGCAGAGAGTGTGTGTTGAAGCTATATATGATGGTTTAATGTGCCTGAGGAGGGGAGGGAGGACATATCAAGGGAACATGGACTTATTAGAGCAAAGCGGTATATCATTCTGCATCCTCTACTGAACATAGTCCATTCATTAGCTATCAGATGCATGCTGACTACTGTGTGCTCAACACTGAGCAAAGAGTTTTGCCTCAGAGCATAAAAGATAACCTTTTAAAGAACTATAAAAAGGAGCCTATGTCTTTGGTAAGTGTCCATTTCAAATATGGAAATTTGGGGGTTATTTTTTAGAAGTTGTTTAACAAATGTGTATTGTACTTCTACCCTGCTCAGTGGGATTGCCTGTCAAGTGTCAAGGCTCCAGTTGAAATGCTGATATATTATGTGTTGAAAAGTGTTGAAAAGTAGCCTTTAGATCCCAGTTTATTGGCACCATGGTAAAGGTTATACAGATAGTGCAAAAGAGGTAAGGGTTAGGGACACTGCTTTTAAAACTTTCCAAGGTCATCTTTAATGAACCAGAGAAGAGTCTGGGAATTTTCTGGAAGTCTTTCCAGGATTCCTAAAAAGGACTGGGCAGGTAACAAGCCCCAGCTCAGACTCTGGGTGAATTAAGTTCACTCTGTTCTCACCTCTGAGACTTGCACCACTAACTACATCCCAGTGTCTCTACAAATGTCTAAGCCAAATAAGAGCCTCAAGTACAGATGGCAATCTATAAAATAACAAGAGAACTATCCTCCACATGAGGGTTGTGGATTCCAGGTTTCTGGCCACTCCTGGTTATTGCCAGGAACAACTCCTCCATGGAATTTTTAAAGGGGCCTAGGATTTTCTTCTCAAAGGAAACCATTTCCAGGAGACTGAAGGCTCTTGCCTGTACACACAGCCCGTCTACACCAGTAGCACAAGAAGCTTTTGCTGCTGGAAGGAGCCTGCCAGGATCTCTGTCTGGTGCTCTGTCTGCCCTTGTAGCACCCAGCGCTTGGTTCTCTGGGTGACTCCAGTGAGTAAATACCAGGGCTACTTCTGGCCACCAGTTCTCTGTACATGAATTTTGTACTGTGATGCACCATAATGCAGTGTTGATGGCTAAAGATGGGAGCAGTGTCTGGAGGAGGAGAAGAAGACTACTGAGGGACACTTCGGTAGTCATCCCCCCACCAGCATTGCCCAACAGCATTCCATGCAGACCCAGTCCAGTGTCTATCTAGCTTGACTCACACGCCTTCAAGGAGCACCCTGCAAGACCAAGGAGCGTAGAGAGAACAGAGCACACCTCGATTTCCCNCTCTCCCTAGCCTAACAAGTCTTTGGACCTCATTTTTCTTATATGCAAAACAAAGTTGGCTTTAAATGCCTCTTTTAGCTCTAATTTTTATGAATTGTGTACGTAAAAGCCAAAGAAAAGATTTCAGGCTGGAGCTTATTGAGTCAGTGCTCTAGCTGAATCAAGAATCAGTGTTAATAGTTTTTTAAGTAATACCATTGAGAGGTTGACATATGCAGAAAAGCCATGGGCTCTGGATCAGAAAATATGTGTTCCAAGACACCTGCTCTAGTGTGGATCTTGAAGTCCCTGAACGTCCATGTGTTGAAAGCTTGCTTCTCAGCCCATGGCTCTATTGAATTATGCTAAAACCTTTAGGAGGTGGGGTCTAGTGGAATAAAATTACATCAGTGGGGTCATGCCCTCAAAGAGCACGTGGAATCCTCATCCCTTCCTGTCTCCTTATCCCCCAGTTCAGTTGGGGTGAGCTACTTCCCTCACTGTGCGCTTTCTCCCATGATGCCACAGGCAACTGGGCCATGTGACCATGGGCTGAGATCTCTGATGCTGTGAGCCAAAATGAACCTTCCCTCTTTTTCCGGTCAGTTATCAAAGGGATTTTTGTCATAGTAACAGAAAGGTGACTAATACTACCAAAGAGACATTGTATTCTGAAGTAATTGGGGGAAATTCATGATCATGGAGCTGAATGCCAATCTTGATTTCACTTGCTAGTTGTGTGACTTTGTGCAAGTTACGTCACTTTTCTGGATCTGTTACACCATCAGAAATGAGAATAAACAAGTTGCTACTGGACAATAGCTTATGATTTAGAGACACAGAGCTTAAAATTTGTTAAGCCCCTGGCACACTAGAAGAATACAATATATGTTAATTTATCTCAGCAGCTTCTCTAAGGTCTCTTAGGGAGGGGCAAACTAACATATTTTGAGTTCCCGCTTTGTGCCAGAAACTTCCAGAAACTGTATCATTTAATCTTGATGAAGCAAGTGCAGTTATCTAAATTTAACCTACATTCTCTTTTCCCAGATGTAAAATGAACATAATAATACCTTTGCTACCTAGTCTGAAGAATTCTTATGAGGATTGAAAGACTCATGCATGAAAGGACTTTGCAAATTGCCATTTTTTTTCCTTTAAATGTGAACATAATAGGTATTGTCTTAAGAAACNCCATGTTGTAGCATGAAAAGAATTTCCCATCACCCTGCTTACACTTATTCAGATTCTATTTGTCCATTTATCCAAAATATGGTTTCTGCTCAGAGACTTTATTACCAGTGACACCAAAATTTAACTCCCAGGAAGCTCGTGAGGACAGTTAGAAAGAGCCAAGCTGTAGCAGAAAGATGAAAGATCAGTTTAAGAAGAAAAAATAGAAAGAAGGGAAGAAATTTTGAAATAAAATTTGTCTGTTTTTATCTTATGTGCATTTTTGCCTGCATGTATGTATGTATTTATGTATGTGCACTACATGCGTGCACTCCCTTGAGGCCAGAATAAGATGCTGGATCTTCTGGAACTGGAGTTAAGGATGGTTGTGAACCCCCATGTGGGTACTGGGAACTGAACCCAGGCCCTTTGCAAGAGCAGCCAGTGCTCTTAACTGTTGAGCCATGGTTCCAGCTTGAGGGGAGTTTTATGCAAAGGAAATAGCATGAAAATAGAAACAGGTAGGAAAAAAAATCTTAAGCTGGCTTGGAACTCGTGAAAATCCTCCTCCCTCAGCTTCCTAAGTGCTGGTATTACTGGCATGAACCACCACACTCAGCAAAATCAGTATCCACAGCAAAATTCTTTCAACNCCTAGAAAGAAGTGAGATCCTTACCTTTGTAATTTACAGAATTCACAGGGGCAGTAAGTGTTGATTCCTTTTGTTTGTTTGTTTTTGTTTTTGTTTTGCTGAGATAGGGTTTCTCTGTGTAACCCTGACTGTCCAGGAACTTGCTCTATAATCCAGGCCATCTCAGACTNAGAGATCCTGCCTGCCTCTGCCTCCCCGATGCTAGGATTACAGGCATGTGCCAACCACATCTGGCAAGTATTGACTTTTGAGTGCAGCAAATACTCACTGAGCCTCTTACGTGCCAGGCAGTGTTCCAGGGATGTATCACGTGTGTAAACTAAAAGGTTGAGGAACCTGTTCCTAGGTGATGAAATCGCCGGTCAATACAACGAAGTTACGCAATGAATGAACAAATTATACGGGATGTTAGAAGGTGTTAAGTGCCAAGGTGAGAAGAGCAGAGCAGGCAGGGTGATCTGAAGTGACAGGAGCGTGGTTGTAGGTGGCAAATATAGACTGGAGGGGTCANACGGGGTTATGTTGAGAAGGTGACATCCGTGCAGAGGCTGGCAGAAGGTGTAGGAGCGAGGGGAACAGACACNTGGAGATGAACTTTAGGCAGAATAAAGAGGTGGGGAGCAGCCATTCCCCACTCCGACCNGCAGTATTAACACCCCCAGAAACACCCATTTATTATTGTGATGGGCCCAGCAGCGCCTTCTCCGTGCATCCCAATGTCCCCTAAACTGAAGAGCCTCTGAAGTAAAATGAGTCTAGTGGACTTGTGCCAGGCTTGTCTGAGGCCAACACAGCAGGAGTGAAATGAGCCCAGGGGGAGGGGAAGTAACAGAAGTGAGGTCCCGAGAGGCTCAACTGAAGGTTCTCATGTTAGGTTTTGCATTTGGTACTGAAGTTCAACCTATGTAGTAATTTAGGCTCTCNCCCAAGCGCGGGGAAAAGTAGATGGTAACACCAGCTAACCCAGCTTAGGGAACATGACAAGAGGCTCCAATCATAGAGTAGGGGAAAGTGTATGTTATGGCAGAGGAGCCCAACACCTCACTATAATTAACTGTTTTATCAGCTACTTTGAAAACCTATCATTGAGAATTTCCAAAAGAAAAAGACTTTGGGTTTCCCAGCTGAGACTGTTTGGAACCTGGTCGCTGGGGTTTCTATAAGCTAAACTATCATTAAACATTCCTACCACTAAAGGAGGTCATTAGGAGTGCAAGTCCATTGGATTTAAATTTCTATTTATTTTGGCCGTGAATCTCTATATAGATTTGTGTCCCTCAAGCAGGAAAAAAAAAAAAGATGATGACATTTCTGATTTTTTTTTTCTTATTGTGCCTGGGATTGAACCCAGGGCATTGCACATGCTAGACAACTACTCTACCACTGAGCCATGCTCCCAACCCAACAAATCTTAAGGATTTAAGTGGCTAGAACAACTAGAGCTGCATTAAATTGTGGAAGTTTGAGCCCAAATACTTTGCCTGGACGATGGCTCCTTGTTTAACCTTTCAGTTATTAAAGATGCCTGGAGACTAACGACAGTAAACAGCTCTTCCTTCACCTTCACCCGCTTGGCTATCCTGCAGTGCTCAGCTCTGTGCAGTTTTGCAGCAGGAGGATGACTGGAGAAGGCTTCACAAGGGCAGGTCCTTGGGAAAGCCCTTCTTCAGAGAGCAATGCCTTTAATGTGGATGCAGACCAGCTGTGGGTCAGGTCTCTGATCTTCAACAGGGCCCAACAGGAGAGAGCTTTAATTGACCTATGATGGAGGGTGCCACCCAAGTGTTATATCTGATTTTCTTGATCTTCTTCCAGCTTGGTTCTCACATATACCCTGGGAAGTGTATATACATGCAGAGTTCTAATTTAGGAAGATACCAGATCTCAGATGACTTCAGCACTGTGTTGGCTTCATGGACCAGATTCAGCCCTGGCATTTTTCAGAATCAGTCTTGGTCTGCTCCTGATCTTTTCTTCGCAGTGTCTCAGAAGCTAGGGTCTTCCGTGAGCCCTTCACCCTGACTTACCTCAAATCACAGAGGCTTTCTGTGCTTAGGCCCATCTTCCAGGGTGCCTCTGCTTGGCATCCATATGCAACATCTCCAGCTGGGATGTCCACCTACATTTTTAAGGTCAGGTCTACTCATCATTTCAAGGTCAGATCTTGCAGCATCTTGNNTGTAAGAAACAGTATTTAACAACACAGGACCCTCCAAGCTTTGTAGTATACCCTGTGATCTCATTTCCAGGGTCAGAACCCATGACAGGTGGTGACTAACACTCGCACTTACTCATAAGAACTTTGAGAAAGTCCCTCCAGGCTCCTGAACTCCCAGCAGCCTTCTGCTGCCACCGGCGATGAATCACAGAGCCTGTCACCATGAATGTGACATTTGGGGACTATACACATATGACTTAAGATAGAGAGTGGGAATGGGAGGAAGAATGACACAGACATGTCCAGAACAAAGGATTAAAGAGTCACCCGTATTTCTTGCCCATCCTGAGAATTGTAAGAGCATAAACAT
>LZPO01097144.1:81074-97123 GCA_001675575.1 Neotoma lepida | reverse complement strand
TACAGGGAGTGCTTTTAAATTCATCCCTGGGACAGTTTGAAGCAAATACTACACAGGCTTTAAAAAAAGCAATACATTAGCTGAATTCTTGATGCAATACTATTTTCTGAGACACTTCATATGAACTCAGCTGCCTCCTGGAAGGACTTTGAAAGAGTCGCTTAGAGATNTAGTCCCTGTTGAGTTTGTTCTGAATTCTTAACCACAAGCATCTATAAAGTCAGTTATTGATGACCTTAGGATATTGATTTGGACTGATCAAGATAGAGGAAAGATATGGTGTAGCAGAGTCAGCAATGGCTGGTAAATAACTGTAGGATCAGACAAACCATCTATCCTTATGGATTCTTGTTTTCTTCAACTACTAAAAATATTTAATTTAGTTTTAGGTGTACGGGTGTTTTGCCTACATGTATGTCTGTGTACCATGCAAGTGCCTGGTATCCTCAGAGACCAGAAGAGAGTGTTGGATCTCCTGGAACTGGAGTCATAGACAGTTAGTTGTAACTAACTGTGGGTGCTGGGAATTGAACCCAGGTCCTCTAGAAGAACAGCCAGTGCTCTTAACTGTTAAGTCATCTCTCTGGCCCCTAAAAATAATTATTTTTGAGATGACATTTCATGTATCCCAAGCTGGCCGATCTCTAATTCACCCCTGCAGCTACTAATGACCTTGAATGCTGATCCTCCTGCCTCCATCTCCTGAATGTTGGGATTATAGGCTGTGTACTGGTTTATTCATACATAAAATCTCTAAGATTATGTTCTCTGTAGATCGCGTGAAATACAGATGATGTGTTTATAAACCATTTTTAAAGCATTGTACAAATATGATGTTTCGTAATCTTCCCAATCCAGGAATCTGAGAAGTCCCCAACTGCCTCTTCATTTTCACAGGGCACCGAGAGACAGCTCTATAACAAACTGAGTTAGAACAAAAGTCATCATCAATGGCTGATTCTGACAAGGTAAAAACTGTCTGTTTAATAAGGAAATAACTAATGGCTTGTTACCAAATCAAACAAATAAAATACAACAAAAGAACACTAACATTTTATTGGCTTGAAATTCAAAACAAAAGTGTGATACAGATATGACAAGAACTTCTAAGCAAAATAATCATTCACACATTGTATAGTCCTACTTTCTCAACAAGGAGGGCTTTGGCTTTTTGGTTTGTTTGTTTTGTTTTTAATCTCATGCAATACATATCATGGGGTTCTCAGCACTTCATGTCCAGCACCCCAAGTATGATCAAATTGTCTCCCTGGGCAGCAGTCTCAGAGAAAGACCGTAACATAAGAACACTTTAACCAAGAGCAAACTAAAACAGCACCAATCTNCATGAAGGTCAGGGACTTTCAGATTTCAAGATCTACTGCAAATCCTAGTGGTCACTGTTTGGGCAGGCAAGTGGTCAGGCCCATAGCCCAGTGAAGGATACAGGACCGTGGCTCATCTGGTCTCNAAAACCCTCCTTGGAATTTTACTGTGCTTTACCAAGGTACAAAAACGTAAACACGTTNGGTCATCTCTANCCTGATGACCCAAGGCAATGCTTCTGGGGCCTTTCTTGACCCTTCCTGCTTCCTAAACATTGACTGCCCACTGCCCATTGCTTGCATGCTGGGATGTTTATGGTAGCAGAGTGTCCAGGATGTTATCTGGTTCCAAGTTCTTAGGTTCTCAGTTTGTCAAGATCAGAGATACCATCTGGAATTTCCACTCTCTCACCTACAGGATCTCTTGGACTGAGGATTGGTTTGCAACAGTGGTACCTAAGCCAAAGGCTGCCTTGGAACCTGTCCTTTGGGTGAGGGGTAAGGGTGAGGATAGTTAGGTATTCCAAGCCTAAAGAACAGCCTGAGTTAGGAAAGACAGNCGTGGCCATGACGCATTTGGAGCTTTCCTGTCAGCATCACTGAACCACAGAATTTGTGTGCTAGGCAAGCCTAGGAGAGGTGGTTACAGGACAGGCAAAGATCACGATGAATAATTGAAAGGTTGAGGCAGGGGGATTATTATAAGTTCCAGACTAGACTGGGCTAAGCAGTAAGACTGTCTAAAAATAAAAATTAAAAAAAGCTTTGTTCATTAGGACAAGGCAAAGACATCAAAAGCTTTTGAGCACAGAAGTGGTTCAATTAGATGTGTTTTTTGTTTGTTTTGTTTGTCCTTTTGTTTATTTTTGAGACAGGGTCTATCTGCCTCTGGCCTTGGAGTGCTTGGACTAAACATGTACACCACCACACCCAGCTTGGTTTTTTGCTTTGTTTTGTTTTTGTTTCTTGAGACAGAGTCTCATTTTATAGCCCAGACTGGCCTGGAAANCCCTGTGTAACCCAGTCTGCCCTTGTACTCACAGGACTNCTCTTNCCTTAGGCTCTCAAGTACTGGGGNTACAGATGTGAACTNCCATGCCCAGTTTCAGATGTACCTTTAAATAATCACAAACAATGTACGGTCAAAATAGAATGTAGAAAGTTAGAGGTGGTGTCACACGCCTTTAAACCCAGCACTTGCTAGGAGGATGGGAGGTAGAAACAAGTGGGTCTCAGTGAGTTCCTGGCTAGCCATCATGTCTCAAAAAAAAATTTTTTTTAAAACAGAAAGCATATATATATATATAAATGCACATACACACATATATATACACACATATATGAATGTCATGTTTATTGAATGTAATGGACACATTTTACTCTTTATGTTTTTTTCCTGCTGCTCCAAAGTGAACTCCTTAGCTTCTCTGGTTTAATTCAGTCCTAAGAATACTCTCAATTAAGTCTGGCAAAAGCACATGAAGTTGAGTGTCACATTTGCAACGTTTCACTCATTTTGAAGCTTCCCTCCTTGCTTCAGTCATGGAAGCCTGAAGAAGGGAAGAGGTGCACAGCAGCTCTTTTCCTCTTTCTCTTCTNCCCACTAGCTTCTCTTTCCNTACTCAAGTCCCTTGGGCAAGGGGAAGGATTCCCGGCAAACGGTCGAGTCATGTGACTGATACGGTTGTATGGTGTGGCGCCTGAACTTTACAGGGCCATCTGCCAGGTTGCTTCTCCCTGAAAGTTGTTCCCTTTGGTCATGTCCCTTTTAACATGGCCTGTGAGTGGGCTCCTTCCTTCATGAACATGAAGCCCTGTCTGTTCTGCTCCAGCTGTTAGCATTTAGGCATCTGTACTAGCTTGCCCTTAGCGCCCTGAAAGGATATTTCCTCAGCTGCAGCTACTAAGAGCACCCCCTGTGCACATTCGCTACGTTTCCTTAGAAAAAGCAGGCCTTGCTCACCTCCCATCTCTTTCCCTTTCTTCGATCTCGTCCCCAGGGACTGGTCTCTGCCTCCTTCTCTGCCCTTTCTCTCCCCTCCTCTCAATAAACCTCCCACGTGGGCCCTGTTGTATGGTGTGACTCCTTCCCGCCGTTTTTAAAATACAACGTTTGTGCTGTGACTCAGATAGGCTCTCCTGGCAGTCTGAGACGTGCAGGGCCCCTGTCCACCTGCGTCAGCCCTACTTTCCCACCTAACGGATCTCTGGNACTTTCCACCCAACACTAANGATTGGTAAGCTCCNNGCTTCTTCACTTCTGGCTATTTCTCACGAGTAATAGTGAGACTTTGTTTCTCGAGCACAGTCCTCGCCTCCTGGCTTTTCTCAAAGTCCTGGTACGAGGCGACCTGTGTCTCACTCGGGCTCTTAGCCCATCGGCCCCTGCTTTTTTGGATGACGATCCACTGAGCAGCCTGTGCCTNCTCACTGGTCTTCACTGAATTTCTGGGATGCTAGAGATTCCAGCTCTTGGATCTTCTCTGCCTCACTCATGGAAAATGCGCCTACCACCATACCTACCACCCGACTTAAGGGCTAAACTTACCCACATTTGCCCCAATACCCCTTAGCTATCAGTTCAAATGGCGCTTACCAGCACCCCATATCCCAGTATTTTACGGGACCTTTGCAGCTTCTGCCAGCGATCCAATAGACGGAAGGGGGTACCCTGTTTTAAGCTTTCTCCAAGGCCTCTCTGTTCTTTCTTCCTGCTCAACTCAGCTCCTACCAGCTACGAAGCCTGCTGCTGTGTCTCCCTGTTAAGCTTCATTTCCCCTGCCCAGGCTCCGCCAAAGCAGTTACATCATCACCTGTCTCCAGGTCCTTTTTCTACGGCATGTGCACCCTTTAAAAGTGTCCACCAGGCAGAGCTCATTCTCTTTGCCTAGTCTCTTGCCTCTAATTCCCCCTCTTGCCTCTTCTCTCTCTTGCTTCTCTTCCTCTTGTCTGCCTGTCTCTCTCAAGTCCCCACTCTGATGCAGCCTTTCACTCTTTCACTTTCACTCCCCCACTCCCAATAAACCTCTTGCACTAACTCTGTTGCTTGTGGCGTGTTTGCTTAGTGGCATACCTTGGCAGGGTCCATCCACCAAAGGTACCCACTTCACTCTAGGACTCTCACCACCTGCTCCACCTGCCCCACCTCAGCAGATCTGCTCTTCCACCTGCAACGGATCTGCTTTCTCATTCACCAACAGCTTTGCCTTCCATTCAGTACCAACAACTGGGTCTCTGGCGGGGCCACCCGCCCCTGGCCATTCCCCTGGATATGAGGCTTTATTTCTTGAGCACAGTCTTCTCCCCACCGTCTGGCTTTCCTCGAAGTCCTGGTACCAAGCAATTGATTGTGTTTCTCTCTTAGCCCTTGGACCCTGTTCTTGTGNGACGACGTACTGAACAGCTTGTGCCCACTTAATCTGATCCTCCCTGAATCCCTGGGACACCAGAACATTCAGGCCTCTGGATCTTCTTCTCTCTGCCTCATCCTTGGGAACTGTGTCATACACCTCCTTGCCCCATTGGGATGTCTTTTGGAGACTCACTGACCATTCTTTGAGCCAGGCAGTTGGGGAACCAGGAAAGAATTGTCTGCTTTCTTTTTCTTTGCTCGAAGACCTACTTGTGTCTGTCTACTCTCTCTCTAAATGTCCTGTCTGTTTCCTGCAATGTGCAAGGTGAGTCAGAGATGGAGAAGCCAGCTTCATCTGGCTCAGCAAAACTGATTTTCCCCTTCTTTTAATTTCTTTAACTCCTGTTTAATATATATATGTGTGTGTGTGTATGCATGTGACTTGGATTTAACCCTATATATGTAAATGTAAGCTGGGTTTAATTCTGCATGTATGTGTATGTAACTTGGATTCAACTTTGTGTATATGTGCATGTAACTATTGTTTAGAAAAACATGTTTTAAACAGCAACCAAGTGGCTCTCCTCCATCTTAGCTGGTGACCTCATCATGATTTCTTGTGAGCTCCAGGGAGTCAACTTAGATCCACCTTGAACATCTTGCCAGGTCCAAGCGGTGCTGGATGGTTCCACAGAGCCTGGACAGCAAAGTGAAACAGCCAGCTACCCCAGGACGTGGCCAGTACCCTAGTTTTCTCGGGTCACCCAAAGATGATCGACGACCTCCAGGTGAGCAGGAAGCAGTCTCGAGAACGCGGCATCCTCATCCCTGCGTCACCTGCTACCCCTTTCTAGCTCCTCACCTTTTTATAATAAACAAAAGGGAGGAATTTTAGCGTTTAGGCATCTGTACTGGCCTGCCCTTAGGGTCCTGACAGGATAGACCTCAGCTGCAGCCACTAAGAGCACCTCCTGTGCACATTTGCTATGTTGCCTTATNAAAGGTAGGCCTTGTACACCTCCCATTTCTTTCTCTTTTTCTTCCTTCGCTCTCTGCCCCTCCTCTCCCCTCCCTTCAATAAACCTCCCATGTGGGCCCTATTGTACGGTGTGACTCCTTCCCACTGTTTTTAAATTACAACACCAGCCTTGAACCTTTAAGCTTCTCTAATGACAGTCAGTAGCCCTGTGCCCCTCAAACTCCAGGAGACATAGGTTAATGTCCCCAAACAATCCCATTAGGTCTCCTCATTTGGTTTAAATCATTTGGTTTAAATGAGGAAGTATTTCCCACAACAAGGTAGTGGTNGATAGGTTATAGTAGATCCCAGAGCCACTCCCCGTGAAAGCCTATCTTTGACTTTGCTTGGGTATGTGTGTAATTTTTTTTTATTTTAAATTACAAATATGTGTGTATGTGTGTGGGTGNATGCACCCTTAGAGAGCAGAAGCTTTGGATCCCTTGGAGCTGGAGTTACAGGTGGTTGTGAACCAACTCACATGGATATTAGGAATGGCGTTCTGGAAGAGTAGTTCACATTTTTAACGGCTGTGCCATCTCTCCAGCCCCTGCATTGACTTCTTAAACCTTCCAAAGGAGTTTTCTGGCTTCCCTTTGATGTACTGCAGGTGGGTGGTGGGCTTGTACCACTGAGCCCTCTCTGCTCTCTCTGCATCCAGCTAGTGCTTCTCAGTGCTGCCGACTAGCAGCCCATCATAGTGTGCTCGGTCTTGCTGAGTTTAGAGGACAGAAAATGGAATTTTCTTTAGAAAATCACCCCAAATCCCATCATTTTTGTTTGTATTGTTTTGTGTTTTCTTTCTTTCTTTAGAAGTGTGGAGAACAAAGAATGAGCGTCTACTCTCAACGCCAACCGTTTGGTGTGCACCGTTTAAACTGCCTTTCTTGTTTACACAAATAGGTAGAAGAAGAGCCTAACTAAGCAGAAGATAATAAGCCATGCTGAGTCATAGGACAAATTGTTGACATTTTTCATACTCCTTCTCCTGGAACTAGGGCATGCTGTGACTGCTTTGACCAATGGAATATAGCTTGTGACTTCTGGGGCAGGGTCATGAGAGGTTGGGAGGCTTTCAACTTGCTCCCTGGGGGACAATTGAGGCATGAAGCTACCTCAGAACAAACATGACTACCCTGAAGCCATGACATTGGGGGTGTCCCAATGTCAGCATTGCAGATCAGGAGACAGTTCAAGCACATGGAGAACCGTCATCCAACCCCAGTGCTCCTGTCCCCCAGAGCTCAGGTCACACAAAGCCCAGTTAACAAGGGCAGAGAAAAGCCACCCATGTGATGGCTACTCAGAATTCCTGGCCTGTGGCATCTCCAAGTACAGTAAACCGATGGATATTTTGAACCAGTGTGTTTTAGGGTAGATTGTTGCACAGAGACAGTAAATGGGAACAGACATTGCTATTCATTTTAGGAAGTTCCTGTAAGTGCAATTGGGAAAAGGGAGTAGAAGAGAGCAACCCTAGGGGCAGGAAAACAAGGTGTCTGGCTTTTGCAGAAATTCCCATGTGAAACGAAGGTCAAGTTTAGGCAGTGGTAGTAGGGAGGGGAGAGAGATCTACTGAAAAATATTTAGGCTAATACTTCTCACCCACATCCAAAGTATGAACTGTGCTAGGTGTGGTAGCAGGTGTCTGTAATTCTAACACTTGGGAGGTGGAGGTAGGAGGACCAGGTTCAAAACTAACCTGAACTACGTGAGAGCCCGACTCCAAAACACAACACAACACAACAAAACATGCTGTTCAAGGTGGCACGTACTCATAATCTTACAGCTCAGCAGGAGGGTCATG
The DNA here is from genome assembly GCA_001675575.1 of Neotoma lepida. Lineage (NCBI taxonomy): Eukaryota > Metazoa > Chordata > Mammalia > Rodentia > Cricetidae > Neotoma > Neotoma lepida. The sequence goes on along the minus strand of LZPO01097144.1, from coordinate 89,624 downwards.
AGTTCGAGGCCAGCCTGGGCTATATATAGCTATATTCCCATCTCAAAATGGGGGGCGGGGGGAGTATGAAATGTAAGAGATGGGAGACTAGGCTCTAAGGCAAGAACTTGGTGGTTTGTGAATGTATCATTCCCTCCACATGTCTCNGCTTTTTCTCCTCACATGTGGAGTTGGCTTTCTTACCCCAGGCTATGATTACATGGTTTAGTTTCACAAATGGGATGCTCTGGATGTTAGGATGTAGATTATACTAATCAATCAATTTTATTTTATCTTACATACTTACTTAAAAGCCTCTTAGACTTAGAGAGAAAACATATGCAAAGTGAGGTTCAAAGCAGAACCTTGTTATTATTTTAAGCTGAGCCATTTTCCCTGTCAGTGAACAAGGGGCTCCTGGGTCAGCAATCAGCCTTGCTGAGATTGGCCTCCTGCAGCCCCGCAGGCAGGTGGGGTGGGAAGGACAGAATATACAGAAGCCACACAAAGATTGAAAAACAATTGTCTCTAGTCAGTTTACCAGCATGTTTCAAAATATATCATGCCAGGCTATACAGCAAAGTGTGTGTGAAGTATAGTTCACGTTNGAGAAAGCGATTTGCACATGCACAGATACGGGTAGACAAAAGACCAGAGGGGTATGTGCTCCAATGGCAAAGATTTTGACCTTCTGTTTTTGCTGCTTTGTTGGGACCTTTATGCTTGTTTATTTCCCAAGTTTTCTGCAGACACATTATCAGAAAGTGAAACAAACAAACAAAGTATGTCCAGTTGGAAATCCTGCAGAGACTGGTTGATTGGAACTGCAGTACTGTGGGGAGATTGGAATGTTACAGGTCCAAAGGCTAGTGACCTTATCTTGGGCTAGTTCTAGCCCTCTGGAACAGCCATTCCTTAACCAATTCNGTGTCAGTACTGTCATCCTGTGACTAATAGATAAAAACCCTTTAGAATCTATTATTTAGTAGACCAGTAACTTCCACCAACCCAAACCTCAGATAGCATCTTAGACATAGAGAAAAGATGCTCCTTGTCTGTCCCTACCTCNCTGATGTACCCACCAATGGTTTGTTTCTTTCTTTCTTTCTTTGAGACAGGGTTTCTCTGTGTAGCCCTGGCTGTCCTGGAACTTGCTCTGTAGATGAGGCTGGCCTCAAACTCACAGAGATCTGCATGCCTTTGAGTGATGGGATTAAAGGCGTGTGCCACCACTGCCTGCTGAACTCCACCAATGTATTTTAAATTTGCCTTGACTTATAACTTTGTTTGTTCTTTAAAACTAGAAAAACTTTATGAAACTGCTTATGAAATTTGAAACATGGAATTTGGGGTAACCTAAATCTGTGTTCCGAGGCCATGGTTACTCCAAATGGCTCTAGAATAAATTTTCTTATTCATATCTTTAAGATGAGAGCCATGGTTTTTGTGTCCATAATTTCATCCATCCTGCCCATACTTGACAGTGTCTACTGTAGCTTCCATCTTCGATCACTTTGTGGTTCTTTATTTTACCTAGGTGATCACAGACCCAATAAAGGAGCCTTTTCCACACAGTCAGACCCCTTTCTGATTCCTTTAGAGTTCTTTACTAAACATGTCTCCACTGCTCACCTCATTCTCCAANTGCCCAGCACAGACCATGCCCCCATCCTCCTTCAGCCCTCCTCTTATTGCTGGGGGCTGTGGTCTTTAGCAACTCATTTCCTGTGTCTCGAATCACCTTCTGTCTGGCACTCCCTGTACTCTTCCATTTCCCCACTCGCCACTGACTTCCCCTGGCAGATATCAGTTTGATGTTAGAAGTGGAGCCAATACATAGTAAACTCATTCACAATATTTGAGCAGTTAATAGTTTCATACTCACTGGGTTTTTAAAAGAGGTTGCCCAGTTCACATTACCGTGTCTCTAATTAGTGATGTTAAAGGTACAGTCAAATGCAGATTTTCACATGCTTGAATTTGTGTGCAAATAGGTCATAACCTCTTTTAGCAAAGCAGGGGAAGTAGCCTATAGCCAGGCGCCATCACTATTAATATCAGATGGAGCAGCAACTAATTCAGTCATGTTGATGGATGCTGAGATCATGCCCAGACTCCTGCAGTGGGAACAACTGAGTAGAGAAACCAATTTCCTCCCATCCTGAAGTGCTCCAGGTCACCCTGGTTGCAGAAAAATGACAAGTGTCACTATGTCTCCTAAGCCATCTTATCCAGAATGGTGTGTGCAATTAAGCAAACAAAACAAAACAAACAACAACAATAAGTGGATATGGAATCTACAATGTTCCCNAAAATCTACTCCAGTTTCTCAGGGGTAGGAGAAAGAGGCTAGGGAGCTAGTGCAAAGCGAACCAACCAGAAGAGGCATTGCAAACCGATACTCAACAGAGGCAGACATGTGGGCCAGCTTCTGAGCTCTAGCCACTGAGCCAATTCAAAGCAAGGCTGCTCCTGTGCTAGGGAACACTTTCCCTGAGGGACCTGCATAATAATTTGAAATCTTCTCTGTCCCCCTCATACCTCCACCCACCATCTCATACCAGAAAGTAAATGTGATGTCTGTACAAACATCCAGGGACATGAAGACATATTGAAACATGTCTAGGTTTTGTTCATTAAGCAAACNTTTGTTAGGACCCNCTATATGCCCTGTCCCTACTGCGAGGGAAGTTATCGTCTAGGTAGCAGGTGGTANGGGGGATTGGTGCAAATGAGAAACACGATCTTCGTCANTGAAGTCCTGTGAGAGGGTGGCAGAGAACAAAGATGGCGGAGTGCTGCAGCCTATTCCTGGGCTAAGGGGAGACAGGCAGAGGGTGATGGAGAGGAGGAAGCTGTTAAAGAGGGAGGGACAGGGGAACCTGGAGTGAAGTCTTCAAGGATAATTGGGGACAAAGCCTGTGAGGTGCTAGAGAGTACAGGAAGATGAGCAGGCAGCAAGTGTTTCCACTGAAGGAAGAGCCAATTCGACATATATATATCTATTTTCCGTTTCTTGTTCTACTCTAAAATCAGAACTAAGTGGAAGCCACGTTTCATAGCCCTTGAAAGTGGAAGTGGGACAATCTGACCCATGACTTTCANACAGTTATTTCCTGGAATCTTTGTCATCTCTTAGCCTTTTGGATTTGTCCTTGTCCTACAAGCTAGATAGATCAGAGAAAGGAAAGGAAAAAAGTTAAAGTTAAAACCCTTTTAAGTAGTTGCTTTATGTTTTTATAATCTACTTCCAAAGACATTTAGAGGAAACAGTTAATGTATCTATTGAACTGATGGGTTAAAATGGCCATGAGAAGGTTGGAAAGGACAAGCTACGTTTTCAGTATTTCCTTAAGCCTCTCTCTTCAATTAGCCTGATAATTGGGAGATAAAGNAGAACATGTTACGCCCATGCAGGAAAAATACCAGAGAGCTGGCTCCATACACACTGCACAAAGCAAACTGACTCTACATGTGTTCCTTTAGAACTAATTGTTAAAATGGTAAGTGATATATGCTATGGATTAAGATACAGAAGGCAGTCACACTCACTCTTCAGAAGTAATCCCAGTCAACAGCTTTGTGAATCCTCTTCCAATATAGATGCGACACAAACAGGATATATTGTACCTCGTGGCATCTTGAGAATGTATCTTCGAGGCTTAGGAGAGGCAATCTGGTAAGATGGGAAGATTTAGGGAGAAACTGAATCCTCTGGTAAGCAGTTAAGTATTTAGGTTGATATTTACTTGGCATGATTTTGTGTAATGTGGCCTGGGGGAAACGATAGAAGAAGCAAGAGGCTCCCTGGAGCTAGTCATCATNGTACACAGCCGCAGCCGCTGTTGTATATATACAGTTCCACAACTTCCTTTTTTTATTTAAAAGTACTTTTTTCTTTTTTGGTTTTCAAGGCAGGTTTTTTGTTGTTGTTGTTGTTTTGTTTTGTTTTGTTTTGTTTTTTCTGGGTAGCCCTAGCTGTCCTGGAACTTGCTCTGTAGACCAGGCTCAGAGATCTGCCTGCCTCTGCCTCCTGAGTGCTGGGATTACAGGTGTGCACCACCACTGCCTGGCTTATTTTACCGTGAACATTTCATCTGCACACCAATCAGTCACTTTCTTCGATAATTACATAGAATTTTTANTACATTTAACTCATCTTATNTTGATAAACATTTATATTTCCTCCNGTTTCCACTAAGTGTGTGTGTGTGTGTGTGTGTGTGTGTGTGTGTGTGTGTATGTTCTGATTATAAAAAAGAGTTTCTGTAACATAGACTCATAGGAGGGACATCTCCAGGATAAATGATGGAAATTCTTAAAGTTTAGACAGAAAACTGTCACTGTTTATATACTGTTAATGTGCAGCCCGGTGTACAGCTGTTCTGTGGCTCTGCAGTTGTGAAAGCAGAAGGTTGTCTTATGTAACTAATAGAGTACCTATGTAATTCAGCATCTGAGACAGGACAGAAAGACANGAAATGAGGGATACACGGAAGGGAAAGGAACTCTCATGCCTGAGTTCTCTTCACCTGCTGAAAGTCAGAAATCTCCAGGGCTAGGGAGATGCCTCGGCGGTTAAGAACACTAGTTGCTCTTGCAGAAGACTCAGGCTGTTCCCAGCACCCACATGGCAGCTCACAATCATTAGTAACTCCAGTTCCAGGGGATCCAATATCCTATTCTGACNTCTGTAGGCACCAGGGATATATGGGCACTAGGCATGTATGTAAAGCACAGATAGATACGCATGTGGTACACAGACATACATGCAGGCGAAATTCTCATATACATTAAATAAAATAAATTTTAAAATTCCAGCATAAATACATTTACTGTGAAGGTTGCTTTCATAGAAATATTCCTTTTATATATTTCAAGTAAAAATGTTNGAATTCATCCAGGGAGATGGCTCAACAGGTAAATGTGCTAGTCTCTAAGCCTGGCACTATGAGTTCAATGCCCAGAACCCATGTGAAAAGCCAGATGTGGTGATGTGCATCTGTAAGCCCAGCATTCCTGTGGTGAAATGAGAGGTAGAGACAGGAGAATTGCCCAGAAACTCGTAGGCCAGCCAGCTATTCAAGAGAACACAGTAAAGCAGCAGAAACAAGGAAGTCCGCCCCCGTAAGATAGATGGCAAGCCCCAACTCCTGAGAAGCTGATAGCCATACATGTACATTGCACCTTGACGCCAGAGCCATGACTCTAGAGCTGATAGGCACAGCCTAACACACACAGAGACACATACGCAAAAATAAATACATTTTTTAATGTTAAAATAGCAGTGAGTCATGATTAAGGTCNAAATAGATATGACCATATTCCTTCTCGGCTGTAAACCTGCAATATTTTGGGAATCTCATGACACTATGAAGTTCATGTTTCTGAAAGCATGCCTTAATTCCCTCATGCAAACCTAGTGTCTGTGGTTTTACTTTACCAGCCTCTGATCTTACTCAATCNCCCCAACAAAGTACCTGTGAGACCCTGTGACCAAGTGAAAAACTCTGATCAGTGTAACCAAAATCATATATATGGCTGTTGTTAAGATTCTAAGTGCAATGNTCTCGTAAGGGGCCACACCCAGCCCTTCCTTTACCTAAACAGCTTAGTTTCCACTAAAGACAGTGCTTAAATCTGTTAGAAATCTTAATAATCTCCACCTGTGCTTTATACTGACATGCCCTGCTCTTTTCTGTAGCATGGTCACACGGCAGCTAAACCAGAACATGTTTGAGAGAGAAGGTAGATGCCATTAATTATTATACTGGAAACACATGCATAAACCAGGAGAGAGTAGAGCAGAGTGGAACAATTGCTTTTCCTAGTAATTACTAATACCAGCACTAATGAAAATAAAGTCTCTGAAAANCCTGACAGCTCTGTAAACAGCTTAAGAAACTTCAAGTATCCCCCTTCTGGCCTCCAAACCTACTTTATTACTTCCACAGTACTGCACTGAGAGAGTATATGAACCTTCTAGCAATCTGCTTGTTGGAACTTGTGTTAATGGCACAAACAAAACATTTAGTGATGAGTGGGTATAATTAACTTCTAAATATTTTGCACCATTAAACTTCTCATTTGGAGAAGGGAGATTCTCAAACCAAAGATTACAGTAGGATATAGAACTTTTTCATGGAATAAAAACATAATAAGGAAAGAGAAGATGTTTTGGAAAATAGAACTAGAACACTGCCACAAAACACTTATTTCTTCTGTAGCTACCTCAGTGTCTCCGTAAGCACGGAAATTCCAGAGCCCCAGGCAAGAACATGAGGATCCGAGGTCTATGGAGGTGTTAGCAGGCCAGACTTCAGGCNCTCCCTGGACTGATGTTGACTTTTGTGGCTCACCTGAGAACCTGAATTCTGTTTGCCATCAGTTCTGGCAAGGGTTGGCTTATTTCCTTTGGCTCCGTGTGGACAGTCCAAAGCCCTGGGATGTCTCGTTGCCTTTTGTGAGTGTGTTCTAGCAAATAAATTGCTTCTCATTTCCAAGACAGCAGAGGGGTGGGTGGGCTTATTTGGCTGCTAGGCAGCATCAATTCTTGTTGGAAATCTGTGTGATTTCGAGGGACAACTGGTCATTCCAGACGGAAGAGGGAAGCCCATCTCGAGCCTCGTCTGTGTGTGTTCCCTCCAGCAGAGCTCTTCATTCCTTGTTAAGGATTACGTTCTTTNCTCTATGGGTTATCCCTGCTCAAGAAGAAAAGCCCTTGATGGGTTAATGAATTGCCTTGCCGGGCATACTGAATCATCTGTCTTGTGTTTCTCACTAAATGACAAGCTTTAACAGCTCAGAGCTGAGGTGTTGAGANGTGCGTTTCTAGCTGATAGCAAGCTGTTGAAAATGCCTAGGCCTGTCACCCTGCCACCTAAAGGCAATTCCACAGGAGGGTATTTTCCAAAGTATTCTTCATTTCAGCTTTGTCCATTGGCTGTTCATTCAAAAGGCGCATTTAATTGCCTAATTGTTTTCGAAGGCTTAGTTACTACAATTCNCTGTTTTGAGGTAGCAAATATCTACTTTGAACTGCCTCCCCCAGAAATGGTGACAATAGATAGCAATATCATCACTTTCTTTTTCATTCTTGCTACATTGTTATTTATTTACTCCCTCTCTGTCTCTCTGGCTCTGTCTGTCTGTCCTCTCTCTCTTTTTGTGTGCTTGCATGTGCACACGCATGTGCATGCACGCACATGCCCATGCTTGCAATAGTGTATGCGTGTGCAGGTTCCAGAGATAGAAGTCAGCGTATCCGGCTTGCAGACAGGTGCGTTTAGCTGCTAAGCCATCTCTTTGACCCCNAGTAGCAACAGTTTCTCACCTTGCTTTAATTAAGGCATACATTGGTAAAATATGAGACATGTGTTCTGTTTTTGTAAAGTGGGTGCTTTTCTGTCTAAAAGTTGAGCTCAGTCTATAGATCCTGACAAAACAGCTGAGCTGTTAAGTGAAAAACAAACAAAAATGGCCAAATAGTATGGACAGCAGATGCCATTTATATAAAATATGTGGAAAGACAGTATGTGTTAGTCTATGANCAGAGGAGATGTGAAAGACTACGCACCATATTATTAATAGCTCTTGCTCTGGGGGTGGGATTGTCAGGATTTTACTTCTTAAGACAGCTGGAATGCTTGCCTTTTCACAATAAACGTCTGTTATTTTTCTAATCCAAAAGGGAAGAGGGACACCAAAATAAAGTTACTCAGAAGGAGTCAATTGATTTCTTAGCTTTATAATCAAACTGGCTGAACTAACAAAATTCAGTCAAAAACAGTTCACCAGNGGAGCATGAGCAGGACATGATGCAGAAGGCAGCCTGATTACATGCTAACAAATATTATGTATATGTTTATCTGGGCAGAGGAAAGAGGCAAATACCATAGAAGAATTTTCTCTAGGTGTTTTTCATGAAAAAATAAGTTCTTGTTTAAAAATAAACTTGGAGCTGGTGAGATGTCTCAGGGATTAAGAGCACTCTGTTATTTCTGCAAGAGGATCTGGGTTTGGTTCCCAGTACCTACATGATAGCTCATAACTGTCTATAATTCCAGTTCAAGGGATCCAGTGCCCTCTTCTGACCTCTGAGGGCACCAGGCACACACATGGTGATAGTCAAGCAGAGCATTCATACACATAAAATAAAATAAATAAATCTAAGAAAGTAATAAGTGTGTTTATTATTTAGTCTGCTTAGGGAACTTTTATATTTTTTAATTAAAAAAAGTATTGGTGTGTATGTATCTATGTCTATGTGTGAGTGCCCAAGGAGGTCAGAAAAGAGAGTAGGGCTCCTTGGAGCTGGAGTTACAGTAGTTGAGGGCCATCTGATGTGGGTGCTTCAGGATGTCTGAAGAGCAGCAAGAGCTTTTAATTGCTGAGCTATCTCTCCTGCTGTAGAAAATGTAAAAGAAATATACTGTCTTTTCTATCAAAGGGTTAAATAAGGCAAAATTTCATCTTAAAAAAATTGTGAAGAAGCTGCATTGCAGAAATTCAAATTCCCCCAGGATCAGCAACAAAATATGTACTCAAAGTTGCACTTGGTGCTCAAAATTG
>LZPO01097144.1:61005-77131 GCA_001675575.1 Neotoma lepida | reverse complement strand
TGGCTCATACCTTTAACCCCAGCACTTGGGACGCAGAGGCAGGAAGAACTCTGAGTTTGAGGCCAGCCTGGTCTACAGAGTGAGTTCCAGGACAGCTAGAGCTACATAGAGAAACTCTGTTTTAAAAAACCAAAAGATGATATTGGGGGTTGGTTAGATGCTTCAGCAGTTTAAGAGTGAGTACTATTCTTGCAGAGGACCTGGATTTAGTTCCGGGCACCCACATCATGCAGCTCACATCTACCTGTAACTCCAGTTCCAGGGGATCTGGCACCTTCTTCCAGCCTCTGCAGGCACTTGGACACACGTGTTGCACATAAACTCCTAGTCACTCAATCATATATGTAAATGAATAATTAAACATTCTTTAAAAAAGTGCTTGCTACACAAGCATGAGGACCAGAGTCCAAATTCCCAGCAGNCACATAAAAGGCNGAGAGTTGTGGCACATGCCTGTAATCCCAGTGCCGGGGAGGCAAAGACAGGAGAATTCCTGATAGTCACTCTCTAGCCATTTTAGCCAAATTGGGGAGCTCTAGGTTAAGTGAGAGACCCCCACCTCAAANTAAATAAACAAACAAACAAATAATAAACAAACTGGATAGCAATCAAGGAAGATACTCGACTTTGACCTCTGGCCTCCATGTGTACACCCCCCCCACACACACACACAATGGAGCTTAATTCCTGTAGTATAAACAGCTAACTTTCATATGTTTATTCCTATATACACATATACACAGAAAGCATCCTGAAATATTTCCTCTTTCTCCTTCTCTCCTTTTCTCTCCTCCTCTTTTTCTCTCTCTGTCTTCTCCCCCTCCCCTTGGTGTGCATGTAGTCCAGATAAGCCTGGAACTCACTGTGTAACCCAGCTGGCCTTGCAATCCTTCCTCTTCTGCCTCCCAATCATTGAGATTGCAGACATGCAGCACCTTGCCTAGTACTTCTTGTACACTAAATTATAGAGTTCAAGTCCTCTAGAATCTTACATATATGCAGGGGGTCTGTATATCAAGGAGAAACAAGATATTTAAAATGGAATTCTTTTTTGTCACAGGTTCAAGATTTGCAAAGAAAAGGTGAAAAAAATGAATAATGTCAATGTGGTGGTTTGAAAGAAAATGGCCCCCAAAGGGAGTGGCACCATTAGGAGATGTCGCCTTCTTGGAGGAAGTGTGTCATTGTAGGGGTGGGCTTTGAGGTCTCTTTTTCTCAAGCTTCCTTCAGTATGACAGTCAGTCCACTTTCTATTGCCTCTGAGTCAAGATGTAGAACTCTCAGCTCCAGCACCACATCTGCGTCCATGGCACCATGTCCCCCATCCTGATGATAATGGACTGAACCTCTGAAACTGTAAGTGAGCTACCTCAATTAAATGTTTTCCTTTCTAAGAGTTGCCGTGGTCATGGCGTCTCTTCACAGCAATAAAAAACCCGAACCAAGACAGTCAAGTTACCCACACATTCCAAAACAAAGTGCTAGATCATGCATTAAACCTCCCGCCCAGCCATCATCCATCTCAGCCCTGGGAAGGAGTGAAAGGGGTTGGTGGTCAGGAGGTCTGCCNATGAGAGAAGGGGTGGTGTGACGTGCATCCACCCATTCCTGGAGTCATTCTTCTTGGCCCCAGGCACAGGTGAGAGGCTTCAAAGGAACACAGATAGGCTGACACTTCCTCATAGATGGGTAACTGATTTGTGATGCCCAGGGGGAAATGCAAACTTAGGGAACCCTTGATCAAAAAGCAGAGGAGGGAAATGGTATTAAAAGTACTAAATTATTAAAAAAAAAACTATTAAAAATAAACTCTGGCCTTGAGGNTCAGTTCTGGCAAAACTCCAAGGCATTCAGAGATGAAAAGCAAGCACGCTTCTTATTCATTGTCTGCAGTGGTTCAACGGCTATAGACATTTTGAAAATGTTGTTCTGTTTAAACTTCATGTCAATACTCGTTGAGTTTTTGGCAATTTTTATAAGATCACATAGAAGGTATAGATAGGTAGAGCATAGATAGCTAGGATATGGGCTCAGAAATTACAGGCTGCAGGCTTGGTGATTCTCTATGTATTTCTCTCATTGCCCACGGAGGAAGAGACAATAGAATACTGACACATTCTGAGCATCTACAGTGTGCTTGCGGGTGTTGGTCCAGCTGTTGGAGAAGGAACCTTGGCTTCTGAAGGATCCTCTCTTGGCTCTTCAGATATGTGCATAATCTCCACTGTGTACCTCAGCAGGCTGACCATTAGGCAGAGCAGCTGGCAAACTGATGGAGAGGAGACTACAAGTATCCTTCATTTTCTCATCCATGTTTGTCCATTCATATAAGGCATTTAATCAACCCCTTCTCCTTTACACCCCGAATTCCCAGGGCAATTCCTCCTCCCTCTTTTCCCCTCTCTTTAAAAATCTTCTTCATCTGTCCAGGANCAGCAGAATCTAATGAAAAGGCAACCTAGAAGTTATGTACATGATGAAGGGAAAATGAATTATTTCAGGATAACATGCTCTCTAAAATGAGATTTCAGTGTATTAAACAAAAAAAAATTGAGCTGTTTGGCCAATTATCTTTTTGTCCAAGAATTATTTTATTCCTCCATTTAGCCATACGGTCAGTGTGTGTGATGGCTAATGGATACAACAGAAAGGGTCACAATTAAGCAGCAGCTGAGCAAGGAGGTTATGATCTTTTCCCTTAAGGTCATGGTCTTGGAATATGTGTACATTCATGGCCATATTTGATGTCTTGTCTAAAATATGTTCTGAAAGAATGAAGCTGCCAGTAACCTTGGCAACAAAACAAGGCAAGAGAATGGCTTGTTGAATCCAAAGATCTTACAGCTGAAAGTGGCACAGCGTGGCCATTTGGTCCAGTGCCCTCCTTTGACAGACAAGGAAACTCTGGATGAGAGACGCCAGATGGATTTTCTAAAGACACAGGTCCTTAAAGTAAAGCTGAGCCAGGACCCCGCCTCCTAAGCATACTGGAAACTTGCCTATGGTTTCTTTCCAGTTTGTATACTCACTTGNTTATTTATGTTGGAATGCCTTTGTTTTCATCTTGTTGATTTCAAAATTATGAAAGTGATGTATTTCTTACTGTAAAGAAATTCAAAACAGAAATATAGAGTAAAATGTGCGTTTCCCAAGTGCATTTTTCTTTCTAGTAGAAACTTCTGTTACTGGATCAGTGATGCTCTTCCTGAATCTCCCCTATGCATTTACAGAATCTGACTTTTCTGTTTCCTAAGGGGAAGCATACTGTCCATATTATTTGGGGGCTTGCTTGTTTCATTTACTTTTTTTGTAGCAGCATGCAGTTACATTCCTCTTTTGTTGTTGTTTTTGTTTTTTGAGACAGGGTCTCTCCATNTAGTCCTGGCTATTCTGGAACTTGCTATGTAGACCAGGCTGACCTCAAAGTCAGAGATCCTCCTGCCTCTGCCTCCTGAGTGNTGGGATTAAAGGTGTGCGCCACCATTGCCCAGCTCTTCATTATTTTTTAAATTGAGACACTATTTGCTAATCCTGAGATTCTCCAGAGAAAAACCAGTTCCACAATTGTGAGCCAAATTTGAAGCAAGTTTTAGTTAAGAACTGACGAGAGAAATGGACTGTGGCCAGGTCCATCCTTGGGTTCCCGGAGAATCAAGTCACATTTTGCAGGGCCTTAAAAAGGCAAAACCCACAATTCATTGCATTTCCCATCAGGTCCAATCAGGGGCAAACATACATCCTGATGTATTTCCTGCCTGCGTACCTCCTGACCACATGTGATCAAACATATCTGGTGTAGTTGGTTCAGACAAACTTGTTTAGGGGAGTCAAACCATGTGGCTTTGTTATTTCCTAAGAACTACAGCTCCTAGCATTCCAGAAAGTTATCTTGTCCCTGGGCAAGTGAGACTTACAGGTTAACTTTGGCTCTTACATATTCACATAACATAAAATTTGTTTGGAGATGAACAATCCAATGGCTTTTAGTATGCTGTTCAGTCCTACCACTAATCTCAGAACATTTTGAACACACGCATACACACAGTAGAAGCAGCAGCATGGTATGATTAGATTTTTCCAGAGAAACAAAACCAGTAANATAAACACAGATATGATTGTGGGTAGATATAGGTAAGGGAGGATTACGGAAATCAGCTCACAAAACCCCTGGAGATCTAGATGTCCTGCAACATGCCCTCTCTGTAAGCTAGCAGACCAGGAAGGCCAAAGGGAACAACTTACCCAGTGCTATGGTAACTTTTCATGGGGAGATGNGAACGAACTTCAGTTTACCCAAGGGGGACAGACGTGATAAACCAAGACAAAGATTCCCCCAGCGTTCATCTAAAAAACCAATGCATTTATTGGGCTTGCTTACAGACACAGGTGAGGGATTGCTTACAGGAGTGTGGATGATACCAAAACAGCTGCATCTTCACAAAGTCCCAGCCCAACACAGATGAGGACCTCAAGGAAGCTGAATCACAGAATCCACCTTCAATGAACCTGCCACTTCCTATATAGTCTCCCAAAATCATTTGCAACCAATGGGGAGGGGAGTGATGGAGGGAGTAAAGGTTGGACTTCCAAGTGAGGATCCTGTGATTCTCCTCTACTGTAGCCTCAGGTAACATTGTATTGTTCTGTTTATTTTGTTGCCATGGCTACCGGACCAAGGAAGTCTGTATTCTAGAATGGCCACAAGATCATGCCATGACTAGATGAAAAAGCTGTGCTATCACATCCAATCAAGTTGGCACATTAAATTAATCATTCCTTGTATCTACTAGCTGTTANTCCCTATTCTCAACTGACAACCACTAAGCTAGTCTGCTTTTCTAGATTTTTCTATTCTGAACATTTTATACAAACACGGCAACAAAATGTATTGTCTTCTGTGTCTCACTTTTTTCACTTTGCATAATGTTTGTGAGACTCATCGATGTCGTAGTATGTGTAAGTATTGCAGCTCAGATGGAAAAGTATCCTGGCAATTGGGAACCAAGGAATACCACAAAGTCACTGTAGGCACAGTTTACAGCCCTGCTCCATGGAAAGGTTTCTCCAATGTTAACAGCTGTGCTTTAGCAGTGGAGGGTGTCCCCAGCGAAGTTGTTACGGCTCTGCTCAGGTCCTCAGGGGCGTAACAACTTTGCTTCACTAGGGGAAGGTTTCCCCAGCGAAAGTGTTACAGTTGGGCTTCACACAAGTGAAAATGTCACACCACACAACAAATCTCACTCAAGAGTTATTTATTGGGAGAGAAGAATCCAGGAGGGTGGCTGCCTCCCNTGAGAAACAGCAGCAAATTGAACAGGGTACAGACTTTATATAGGATTTCTTGGGTGGGTGGGGGGATGTGGCGGAGCTTTTCCAGGGTGAAGATTTTCAAGGTGGGAATTGGATTTCAATCCCTTAGCTTGGACAAGCTCAGAGATTAGCTGGTTGTAAATGGAGGCGGAGTCTTTCTGTCCCGACTGCCTGGTCCGAAATAAACACACAAAAGCTTATATTAATTACAAAATACTCGGCCAATAGCTCAGGTTTATTATTAACGAGCTCTTACTTTTAAATTAACCCATTTCTATTAATCTATACATTGCCACATAGCCCATGGCTTTTCCCGGTCCTCTGGCATCTTGCTTCTTGGGCAGCTCCCTCGCGTCTCTCTCAACTCCACACTTCTTCATCCCAGTCCTCCGTTTGACTGTCCTGCCTAACTTTATCCTGCCTTGCTATAGGCCAAACAGCTTTATTATTAACCAGTGAGAGTAATACATATTCACAGCATACAGAAGGATCATCCCACAGCAGGCTGGATTTGGTGCTCAGGTATTGGTTGGTCTCATGCTCAGGGATTGGTTGGTTTTCCTGCTCAGGGATTGGTTGGTTTTCCTGCTCAGGGATTGGTTGGTTTTTGTTCTGAGTTGGTCAGGAGCNGAGTGTGTTTCTTTGGCCCTGGTTTGGAGCCAAAGTATGTTTCTTTCACTAGCTCCTTTTAACCTTTTGGCTCTGGTTTCAGGGCCAGGGTGTGTTTCTTTGGCTGGCCCTTTTACCCTAAAGTATGTAATAGTACTTCATCCCTTTTTACAGTTGGTTAATGTCCATTGCATGTACACATTATTTGTTTTTGATCCATTCCTTAGTTAGTGGACATTTGAGCTGATTCCAGTTTTGAATTTTATGAATAATGTTACTATGAATATGTGTGGCTAGTACTTTAAATTCTTTGTGTTTCATTCTTTTATAATTATTCCATAGTGTTCCAGTGTTCTGTGATATGAATTTGTTGTATAGCCATTTCTCAGATCTGTAAACATTTTTTTTTACTTATTACAAGTAATAATGCAACAAATATCTCTGCATATTTATTTGAGAGAGACAGTACAAGGGTAAAGAGAGCATTTTGTACTTGAGTCATTCCATTGTTTCTTCCTGGTTCTGTTACTNAAGTGACTAGCTTAGGTTCTGCTTGTTTCCTCATCTATAAAATGGGACATGAATAGAACTTGGCTTGCAGGCTTGGTTAATGTAAACAAAGCAGTTACAAGGGACTTTATGCATGATATATATTAAAATGTTAATATTAGATATAGATATTTCTACAAGTTAGGTTTATATAAATAGAATTTGGGGTCAAGTGTTCGTATTTATGATTTTGAAAGATAATAATTGCCATCCAATAAAGTGATAACAGTAGGAAGAAGAAAAATGTCTATTTTCCTACAATTTAGTCAATTATGGAAATTGTTAAGGTTTTAAGATTTTAGTTTTATCTGCCTCATAAATAAGAATGGCATCTTATTGCTATATGCCTCTTTATATATGTTTGTGTGTATGTGTACATATGCTTGCGTGTGTGTGTGTGTGTGTGTGTGTGTGTGTGTGTGTTACATGTGGGTGTTCACAGGGGCTGCGCATGTATGTGTGCAGGTGCCCACAAATGTGTACACACGTGTGTGGAGACCAGAGGTTGATGTTAAAATCTTGTTCAATTGTTCTCTACCTTAATTTTACTGAACCTAGAGTTCATCATTTTGGCAATGAACACCATGGATTCACCAGTCTCCATTTCCACATTCCCCACCGTCTCCCTGTACCTGTCTCTTATACACATCTAGATGTGTATAAGAGACAGTGTATACAGTGTTCTGCTTGCATGTATGCCTGCATGCCAGAAGAGGGCACCAGATCTCATTACAGATGGTTGTGAGCTATCATGTGGTTGCTGGGAATTGAACTCAGGACCTTTGGAAGAACAGCCAGTGCTCTTAACTGCTGAGCCATCTCTCCAGCCTGAGTTCTGGGGTTTTGAACTTAGGCCCTTCTGCATGCACAGCAGGCACTTTGCCAATGGGCCCGTGTCTCTAGCCCCTTGCTGCTATGCTTGCTATTTCTCTAGTTATTCCTGAGGCTGTGTCTTCTGATATATTTATTGACAATANACATTTCTCCTACTGTGAGAATCTGAAGACTGAGGCAAACTTTTCTNTTGATTCTTTGACTCTCTTTATATATAATTACTAACAATTCACTTTACATTTTAAAAGTCTTTTCTCTCAGCTCTGTTCCCAGCATCCATGTCAGATGACTCACAACTGTCTTTAACTCTAGCTTCAGAGGATCTGAGACCCTCTTCTGGTCTACTTAGTCATCCACATATGCATGGCATATATTCACACACACACACACACACACACACACACACACACACACATGCACGCGTGCGCGCACCCGCGCACACGCGTGCACCACACAAAATGAATCTAAAAAAATTTAAGTATAAAAGTATACTGTATTCTTCCCAATATTTCTATAACTCTATTTTTACATTTGGCCTTTATAATCTAGTTGGAGTTTGTTTTTGTGTAAGATTAGAATTTAACTAATTTTTTCTATGGAAATAGTCATTGTTCCAATCCATTTCTTCTTAATTATTTCAAATGTCATGTATAGTATGTACTATCCATATTAATATTAATATTAATTTTATTCACACATTTGATATTTTTAAAGGTTACTTTTTGTGTTCTAGATACTATGGACATTTCTAAAACTGTCATTCTGTTCGTGTATTAGAGATCTCTCTCTCTGATTTTTTTTTTTAAGACAAGATTTCTCAGCCATGGAACTTACTCTGTAGACCAGCTGGACTCGAACTCACAAAGATCTGCCTGCCTCTGCCTCCCAAGTGCTGGGATTAAATGCATGCACCACCACCACCTGACTGAGTTTTCTCTTTTGACATAGCTTATATCTTAAGCAGATATAAGTAGACTAAGCATTGATATCATAGTTTGATACGTACAGATAGATATGTACAGACCCACTTCATGTGACATCTATTTATATTCTTCTCAGACTATATTTTAGCTAGCTTATTCTATTATAACATAAATGCCTGGCATGATGGTGCACACCTTTAATCCCAGCACTCTGGTGGCAGAGGCAGGTGGATCTCTGTGAGTTCAAGGCCAGCCTGGTATACACAGTGAGTTCTAGTACAACCAGTTCTACACAGAAAAACTCTGTCTCGAAAAAACTAAAAATGAGACCATATCTCTATTATAACATTATGCTACTATAATAATAAAATTTGCAAAGTCAGAATTATTGTTCAGACCCATAGTTAGATCTACATCTGAGTATATGGGTATGTGACATTTTGACTGAAAAACAATCATTTGATTAAAATGGGGGTTTTTTTTGTTCATTTACAAAATCCTTTGCAACCACCTCTAATTTAGACTTGTATAAAATTTAGCAACAACCAGATATGAAGAAAATCTCTGTAAAAGTTTAAGATGGAATCTANGTGTAGGAAGTTGAACTTCCTACATCATTGGAAGAGTGTGACCTCTCTCCCCAATTTTAGAGTAAGAGAGAGACAGGGCTGGGGGATGCAAACANGTGTAACTTCTGGCATGCAGTCCCTTTGAAGGTTGGGTCATCAGGAGTTCATCTTTCTTTACCCCCTCGTACCCCCATATCACCCTTGTTTCCACGTACTTACAGGGTACTCACCGAAGTGCTACTGCTGGTGTTCCCCCCACCCAGGGAGACCTTCATATGAGGCACAAACTCTGCCCTCAAAATCATCCAAGTTCTCAGGCAGATGGAGTGACCACCATCTTGAAAATGGCGTGTTGCCTCAGCAAAGGAAAGAGAAGAGATTTCTAGACTGGCTATTGAAGATTAACTTGAAAACAACACAGATAACTTCTGCTGACCACTCATTGGTCAGAAATGGTCACACAATAATCGCATCCTCTCATATAAGGTTTAGGAAGTGTAATCCTAGCCTGAGCCCAGTTCTGTGAGGGGCTGTCATAATAATCTAGGTTAGATAAAGACAGATGCAAACAAGGAAGATGCAACAGAGACATAGGGGAGGTGTTTACATGCCTGCAGCTGTTGGGTAAAAGGCTATGATCCAGNGATACAGGATTAATTCTATATTGTGTCTGGAGGATGTGGCTTCAGGAAAACATTTTACATGAGCTAGCTGGAACANGATTTCAATGAGGGCCTGAGTCACTGACTCAGAGACAGTTCTTAGCATTCAGAGTGCACATAGGAATTGGCGGTGTTGCTCATCAGCCACTGATTTATTCCTGATGTGAGGAGTTTATATAGATCATCCAAATATTAAGTCACCAAGCCAGAGGGTATTCTGAATGCATGTGGGGAATGGCAGAGTTATCTGTTCTTGAATAAGTGCTCACCCAACCCCCATCTTCCGTAAGCNCTCTTTGTATGTGTGTGTGTGCTTCTGTGAGTGGAAAATCAATGCCCTCTTGGATGGATGGAAATGGAGCTGTGTCAAGGCATACATGCATTGTCTGATAGCATCTTCCTGCCAGGAATCTAATATATTGATCAAATTTTCCTCACAGAGTATCCATGCAATATACAATAACAAGACAAGTGAATGGTAGAAATATTAGCTGTGCATTTCTTAAAAGTGTCTCCTTTATAAAAATAAAAATAATAAGCTTGAGACTTCCATGCAGGGCATTGCCCCTCCTAATGAGTGTCCTGATCGCCTTGTAATTTCTGGCAGAAGTCACCAGCACTCCTGTCTACTTCAGTGTTACACCTGCTTCTTACCGAGGGTGAGAAATGATTTTCTCAGTTGGAATCCTCCTGTCAAACACAAGCTTCTACCTCCTGCCCTGCTTTGCCTCCTCCCCCCATCCCCCTTAGAGCACAAGCCACACACACACACACACACACACACCCCCAGCTAGCAGCGGTCAATGTGTGGGAGGCTATCTGGCTGCAGCTCTGTAGAGCTACAGAGGTTGTACCTTTCCCTGGTTCCTACGATGATTCTGATGGCGGTTAACGCTTTTGTTGTTACTGTTGTTAGACTCGTTGTTAAAGGGCCAGAATGACAAGGGCGAGCAGGAGGAAGACTCTGTGCGGCTCTTTTAGACGTGTGGTTCCCAACTCAGAATGTGACAAATGAGCACAAGGGGTACTGCCCTGGATGACACTCGGCTATAGCTGATGAGCCTGACTTCAGCTGTTAAAGAGGAAGGGACATGAAGAAGCAGAGTGGGGGATGTGCCTGTATTTTAAAATAAAGTGCCTTGTGATACGAAAGGCAAGTGAAGCAGCTGAGATATTGAAGTCTAGATATATGGAAAATTACTCACTTTTTTTTTTCTGTCTCTAATGATTCTAGTAATCCAAAGGAAAATTATTCCGGTTAAATGACTCATCTGGAACACATTTTCCAACTGTATCTTGGGCAAGGAAGAATCTATTCAGAGATAACAATTTATTATTTAACATTTGACAGGTCCAAAAAAGTACAAGTCAATTGAGACCAAATAAAAAATAAACTGTTCTATTTTTAGCAATTTCTGGATGTACTTGGCACAACCCAGGTCAGGCTTTGTTAGACGAAAGAACAGGTTTGGGATTTGTTTTGTTTCTTTTTTGTTTTTTTTTTTTTGTTGTTGTTGTTGTCTGTTTTTGTTTTTCTTTATTCAAGATTTCAATTGAGATTTGATAAGCAGAATCTTATTTTAAGGGAAAAGCCAANAAATAGAGCTGTTAATGAAAATATCATGGAAGTGTTAGTGGGGGGAGGGGAGAGGAGGGGGAGTAATGGGAAAACACGCTTGGCTGGGGAGTCAGAAATAGATGCACTGCATTTTTATTGATTTATTTCTATTGTTGCACAGTTTGTTAGAAGGGATTATAAACATTATACTATGCTTTTATTTCCTTACAATAAAGGAATTTCATTCTGTAAAGGTGAAAAAATATTGTCCCATTGGAATTTGTCATCTAAATGTGCAAAACAAATTCATAGAACTTTTATACTCTTCATTTTCTTGTGTTCAGACACTCATTGTTACTTTATATGAAAACTGTGCATTCTTGTCAGAAACATGGATATACATTAACATGCTCACTTCATTGATGAAGCAATGGCCACACAGAAAAGTTACTATAAAATTGGATTATACCAGCCGGGCGGTAGTGGCACATGCCTTTAATCCCAGCACTGGGGAGGCAGAGGCAGGCGAACTCACAGGAACTCTGTGAGTTCGAGGCCAGCCTGGGCTACCAAGTGAGTTCCAGGAAAGGTGCAAAGCTACACAGAGAAACCCTGTCTCGAAAAAACAAAACAAAACAAAAAAATTGGATTATACCTCGAGCTTATTACAACATAGACCTTTTAAAGCTAAAAACCAGATTTGTGGATACATACCCACCTTCATTTTTCTTCTTGGCATGGAGTATGAGCCCATGGGAGACCTTGAGAAGTTTGATTTGATGCTTGGAATTTTTAATTTTCCTTTGGAGGGAGTGATAAATGGGAGTTTCATCCCTATTAAAGTGAAAATGGATATTTTTTAAGGCCCATAGGAAACAAATTGGCCCAATTTTGCATTATGCCACTTTTTNGTGTCTTTGCTCGACTTAATCTATNGTTAATTTTAATACCAATGAAGTAATTCATATAGGTATATCATAATAATTGAATATAACGTTCATAAATTCAGTATGTGTTCAGTGGTAAGAACTGATTTTGCTTACATTCTGCTTAAGTCAATTTCCTCATAAATGAAAGATTGGAAATATTTGAAAGACTAAGACTGTCTTTTGACTTAAGCTTAAAATATGATCTGATATCCATGCAAGATCCTTGTTAGATAAAGACAACCAGCCAATTTGGGGAGGTGGCTGGATATTGAATGCTCCTGAAGCCATTAAATATTTTATCAATATGCTTAATTTTTTCAATAGGTTGATATATGCTTGTCATAATGTCAAGTAACCTTAGGTGGGAATCAATATATGCTATAAATGGCAGCAGAATTAACAGAAAACTATGAAAAATATATAGTGCATAATTGTTTCTATTTTTNTTTGCAAGTTGGCGTCTGGTTAAACTGAGAAACCTTTTTGGAAAGTGCTGGAGCTGTAATGACATGCACTAACTGCTTTTGCTTGTTGAANTTTTCATTTGCAAAGATAATCCATGCTTTAAAACCTGGAAACCTTTGAAATATGCATCAGGCAAGAGGCTGGTGTGGGGATTGCCTTGAGGTCAGGGCTTTCAGCTTCTTGGTTGCTGAATCTGAGGTTTCTGCTAACGGCCATGAAATATCCCTTCATTAACTGGTTCTTGGCGGCAAATATAATTAAGAGCTAGCCAGAGATCAGACTGTTGTAAAGGATAGATGTCTCCTGTGGTGTGAAAACAGGACCAAAGACGCTGATCCTATGACAAGCGTCCTGGACACACGCTACCGTTTAGCTGGCAGGGATGTGATTTTACAAACAGAGTGGAATAAAGTGACTGTGTAACCCTGGTGGCCTCTGGCAGATAGTGCAGTCGTCTGTGGTTCTGGCAGGGGCCGAGGGCAGTGACTTGACCCCACATGTTGACAATTCCTCAATTTTCCCAAATCCCTTCCCAGGAGACACCCGCAGCAGGCCAGTTAGGTGTGTGTTTGTGCAGGTGGTGGGTCAGCTGCCTTCCCTGAAAGTCACCCTCTTTTCTTTACAGTTTNCCCACTCGGGGTCACTCAAAGGTGACAAGCTTATGCTCCTTGAAGGCTGAGCCTGCTGCTGCTGTGGCTGCCAAAGCACAGCCTGAAAGAAACAATGATTTGAACCTGGCTTGCCGACTGCTGCCTCTAGACTCCCTGGCACCACTCAGTTTGGAGAAGCACAAAAAAAAAGTAGCAGGTAGCAGTCAAGTCTAGAATTGTAATGAATTTAGAGTGTCCAGATGTATCCTTTTAAAAGGATCAAGCCAGTGCCCAGGAAGCCCTTTGAGGATAATAAATTATTTACTTTTTTCTAAAGCAGGTAGGAATAGGAAATCTTCAATTGTGCTCATAGAGATTAGATTTTTAGATAGCCAGACCTTTTTTTTGAGTAGGACATAGCTGTTTGTGCTAAACAGAGTACACCACAATTGATCTTTGTTTTCACCTGGGTCATTAGTGCATGGTTCTGATTATGCCCAAGATCCCCTGAGTACACCAATTATACTTTGCTGAAGTCTGCAATAACAAACTTGGACCCGGTGGTTAAACAAAAATCCAAAACCATCTTGGGCTGGGAAGGAGGCATTCTGAAATGCTAATATTTGCCTTTGTAAGATTATATACTGCTGATAATCTCTTTTATCATGCAACTCTCTTTGCTTGCTATACAAACAAATCAAACCCTGGATATTACTCAAACTGGACTCCCTGCCATTTCCTGTACATAAAATTGTAGGTGAAAGTTTTGTCTGGGTCTCGCCAGGCCCCACGTGGTATAGCCCACCCAGNGGTCTCGCAGCCACTTATAAATTAATAACTCAGAAGCTTATATTAATTACAACTGCTTGGCCATTAGCTTAGGCATATTACTGACTAGCTCTTATACTTAAATTCAGCCCATTTTTATTAATCTATGTTTTGTTACGTATTTTGTGGCTTTACCAGTTTATAGGCATGTTGCTCCTTCCACGGCGGCTGGCGTCTCCTCTCCGCNTTCTTTTTCCCAGAATTTTCTTTGTTTGTTTATCCTGCCTATACTTCCTGCCTGGCTACTGGCCAATCAGCATTTTATTTATCAATCAATCAGAGCAACACATATTCACAGCATACAGAACAATATCTCCATCATAAAATCAAATAAATACTTATCAAGTCCATATTCTGTTCCAGATACTGTGTTATGTGTCCTAGACACACAGAAGTGCTTCAAGGTAATTAATAATTATCTATCCTTTAATTTAATCAGAAAATGTTTAATGGTCACCTACTATACGTCAAGGAGTTGGGATGNGGTTGTGAATANAGCAGACAAGGNTTTGGTTTCATGGAACGTACGAAGTTGCTAAGAGAAAATAAATACTAAGCAATAATAAGGGGAGGAAGGGAAGACATAAGATGCAGAAAAGGGAGATCTGGCCCCGAAGAAGAAGGTGATGAAGAGGGAGGAGATGATGCTGCNGCAGGCACAGGGAAGAGTCAGGGACAGGGACAAAGTCACGGAGTGACAGTAATGTAAACTGTACAGGCAACACTCTTGATTCAAAACCTCACTTGTCATTTTTCTCATCCCTGAGGCAAGTCACTTAATTCTACGCCTCTATTTCCTTGTTTGTTTTTGTCCTGCTTTGTTTTGTGTTGAGACAGTTTGATAGCCCAGGCTGGCCTTGCTGTCCTGCAGAGGATGAACTTGCTATGTGGCAGCAGATGACCTTGAACTCCCGATCCTCCCATGTCCACCTGGAGTGCTAAGATTCCAGGTGTGCACCACCTCTTCCAGCTGTTCTCTTATCTGTAAAGCAGCAGTACTAAGCTAGCCATTGTTCTGGTAAATGAGTTGCTATGTGCCCAGGACATAGTAAGCATTGTAAAAAATGTTAGTTCTTTAAACAAGACAGTGAAAGTACATTGAGTTGCCTGAAGCCTAGAGTATAGTGTTCAGGAGCTACAGAATAAGAAGTGAGTTTAGGTAAGCTAATAGAGCTTTGCTTGGGTTATGAGAACCCAGCCTAGAGTGTGGTCATGTAAACATGTGAAGGATTTTATTGATCTGTGAAGCAACAGGAAGTCATTGACAAGGTTTAAGTGGCCANTGATACAATCTGATTTGTAGTAGGCCAGGGGGGAGAGGCCAGTGGGTAGATTGCAGATCCCTAAAACAGAGAACTAACTCCATTTGGCTAGGGATTGAACTGGTGAAGGAGGAGGGAAGAGAAAAGACAGCCAACGTGTCTCTCGTGTCCAAATAATGGAGGGAAAGAAGACAACTGTGGATAGATGTGGGTTGATAGATTTGGGAAACTCTTCTTTGCTTTTTCTTTCTTGTGTTTCTCAGGGCTAGGCNTGCTCCTAGTNGACCTGCTGGGGTGAGCTGAGAGACCATGAGTGAAAACCAAGCTATAGATCACGGGCAAGAGGANTTACTAGGGAAATTGAGGCAGGGTGGAAAACTGGTGTGGCTGCTGGTATTTTAGTGGCACTGTCATGCCTAGGTGTGAGGTTTGTGCAACAGCTCTCAGGACTGCTGGGTGGGACTGCTGGGTGTGGAGGACACAGAAGCATTTGGGAGTTCCTACTAGATAACAATGTCACTGGCACTGCAGTATTGTGACATTTATTGGATGTTTATGTCATACTCAGTGCTGTTTTCAGACCCTCATGGACACTATCTCATTTAATTAGGTTCAGGCAGGTCTTTCATGTGTTTCTATATGAGACCAGGTAGGTAAGGAGTTAGGTGTGAGGTAACCAATGCTGCATCTCCTGGTGGCTGGAATGTCCCCTTGTAGTTAAACAACTTTGAAACTGCAGTTAGGTTCTTCCTATTACATCAGAAACTAAGGCACCAGGGCACTTTCTCGAGTGGCCCAAATGCATTTTTGTTGTTGTTGTTGCTGCTTGTTTGATTTTGGTTTTTTGAGACGGGGTTTCTCTTTGAAGCTCTGTCCTGGAACTCACTTTGTAAACCAGGCTAGCCTCCAACTCAGAGATCTGTCTGCCTCTGCCTCCTGAGAACTGGGATTAAAAGTGTGCTCTGCCACCACCCAGCTTGACATACATGCATACTAAAAGGGGTTTGCATCTTCAAAAGACCCTGGCTTCATTATAAT
>LZPO01097144.1:32995-49352 GCA_001675575.1 Neotoma lepida | reverse complement strand
CAGGGGCACATTTCCACACTCATTGGATGTCACTGGCTCTGCAGTTATTAAAATAGAACTCATTGTTTTTGTAGATTTAATTAAAAACAATACAAAAAAACGTGCCAAGAATAAAAATCGCTTGAAATCTCTAACCCAAAGTAAGCCTTGCTCCTGTCTGTCTGGTCAAACACACGGATATTTATGGCTGGTTTTATGTCGAGAAAATTTATGTTTCTTCTCTTTCCTGCATAATCACCTTTNCCCCTCTCTGCACTGAATCATTCCCATAATATAGATATGCTGCTATTTCTCCTATCTTGAGAAATTCTCTATTATTACATTCTAACCCGGCTATCACCTTGTTACTCTGCTCCCTTTTAAGGAAGTGTTTTTTAGAGCAATGATGAGTTCCCACTGTATTGACTTCCTCTCTCTGGTGCAGTCTCCTTTGCAGATTCCTCCTCCTCACTGCTGTCAGCCCGGGAGTGCCCCAAGGATCTGTCTTTAGAGTTCTTCTCTCTTCTGTCTCTACTCATTCCCTAAGTGATCCCATGGAGACTCCTGGCTTTAGATACCATCTTCTCCTGTTGACTCATGAGTTTATATGAGTTTATATCTCTATCTAGGGCTTACTTCTCTGCTGACTTCCAGACTCTAAATTGCTATTGGGCATATCCACCTGGATGTCCAACAAACGTTCTCAATATAGCACATCCAAAGTAGAATCTGTGTGTTCCACCCTCTACCTCAAGTTTATTCCTTCTGCAGTATTTCCCAGCCCTATCCTAGTTGCTCATGCAAAGACTTGGAGTCTTCCTTGATGCCGCTCTTGGATTCACACCTACTACATCCAGTCTTACCTGCTTGGGCTTTAAATTCTATTTCAATTTCTTGCTATTTCTCATCACCTTCGCTGTTTGCTTCCCAATTTCCCTTGGAGAGAGTATGCTTATAATCTCTTCAATAGTGTGTCTAGAATCTTTCTGTGTTGTGGGTTGGCTTGTAGCCCCTCAAAAAGCTATGTTGAAGTCCTGCCTGAAAATGAGCTCTTATTTGGACTCAGGGCCTTTGCTAGCATGATCAAGTTAAGATAAGCTCATAGAGGCTTCGAATGGGTTCTAATGCAACAAGACTGGTATTTGTAGAAGAAAAAGTAGAAAGGAGGGAGAATGGCNTGTGAAGCAAAGACCCACACAGGCAGAGTACCATGTGATGAAGGAGGCAGAGAGGGACTGGTGCAGCAGCAAGCCAAGAACAGCAAACACTTCTTATACCAGAAGCTCATGGAGGGTACAGCACAGATTTCCCACCACAGTGTCATTGAGGGAACGTGGTCTTACTGACACCTTGGGGTTTTTACTCCTAGCCCCTAGAATTGTGAGATAAATTTCTGTTAAGCACTCACCTTACTTCTTCCTTTTCTTCGTTGGAGACTTGTTTTTTCATCCAACAGAAACAGTTATGCCTTATCTGATGGATGGTATCCAAAAGATAGACGTTTCTCCAGAAAGTACAACGCAGAAGCATCGTATGATTGAAGAAGTCTACTGCCAGAGGCCCACAGTAGCTTAAAGCANGGACGCNGGCAGGTGTGTGTATATGAACATTCATAGTAGCAGTATGCACTATAGTCAAAATGTAGAAACAGCTCAAGCGTGCATCAGCAGACAACTGATCAACAGGGCATGTCATGGAATATGATTCAGCCTTTAAAAAGAATGAAATTCTGACTACAACATGGATAAACTGCAGAAAGAACGTGCTAAGTGAAAGAAACCAAACACAGTTGGAAACTAGAAAAAGAAAAATTCATAAATAGTCCAACAGAAATTTCCAGGGGTTGGGGGAAGGAAGGATGGAGAGTTATTTAATAGAGACAGATTTCAGTTAGAGATGAAGAAAATGTTTGGAAATTGATAGTGGCGATGGCCGTGCAACACTGTAAACATACTTAATGCTATTGATGTATAACAGCAATAAAATGGTAAACTTTATGTACTACTATTTTTAAATGCATAGATGAATTAAAAGAGACATTATTATGACATGTAAATTCCCTCCCCCAACCCAAAAAAGGCAAACATGGAAAAGGCCCCAAAGGCCTCAATTCACTCCTCTTTAGCCTAGCCAATNCAGCCTCCTCCTCCCTGTCTGGCGTTACCACTTTCCCTGGGACACTCTCACCACACTGGTATTCTTGCTGTTCTCCCAACGCTCTGCACATTTCAGTCTCAGGGCCTGCAGATTCCTCANTTGAAGACCATTCTCACCTCCCACTGCTACCTCCAACCTCGATTTACACAGTTCTCACTCATCCTTGAAATTTCCAGCTCAAACTGACCTTATCAGGAAGGCCTTGCCTCACTACCCTATATAAAGTTATACGGTGTGCTTTCTTTCTCCACCCTGTTTTCTTTCCTCCACACACGTGTATCCCCAGGTAACCTGTTACACCCTGCTCTGTTTTGTGTGTATATTTCAAGTTTCAGCAGGCTCCTCCAAATCAGGGACTTTCAGTCACTGCCCTATCCACAGTGCCCTGAAGAGTGCCTGGTGGCAAGTACTTGCTTAATGAGGATTTGTTAAATGGATGTTGAATAAAGGTAAATATCATAAATAGTGTGTGTGTGTGTGTGTGTGTGTGTGTGTGTGTGTGTGTGCTGTGCTGCAGATTAAAACAAAAGGCCTACATATGCTAAGCAGGCACTCTGTCATGGAGCTGTGCCCTGGTCCAGGAATGCTCTTTTATAGCTTGCAAAATACCTTCCTTGCACCACCAACAAGAAAACACTCAAGCGGCTGGGAAGATGGCTCAGGCTGTAAAGTGCCTGCCATGCAAGCACGAGGACAGGAGTTTAGATCTCCAGCACTCATTCAAAAGTCAGGCCCTGCACATTGTGTCTGTAATCCCAGCACTGGAGTGGGTAGAAGAAGGAGGTTACCAGCAGCTCATTGGTCAGGCAACTTAGCCGAAGGAATGAGCATCAGGTTCAGTGAGAGANTCTGTCTCAAAACATAAGGTGAGGAGCAATAGAGAAAGACTAGTGATGTCCACCTCCAGTTTAAATAGGTACACAGGCACGAGTGCAAACACATGCATATATACCACAAAGACATACAGGCACNGACACCCCCCCAATNCCCCTTCCNGGCCCCATCGTGGTATATTTAATTTCATTTGTGTTAAAGATAGACATATTTCCAGAAATCAACATTGACTGACTACCTTGAAACTGTATTTGAAATTCCTAGTGCTGTTTTTTTTCTTTTTTTAAATATTTTATATATTTTTTTGAGATTTATTTATTTTCTTTTCAAGATAGGGTTTCCCTGTATATTCCTGACTGTCCTGGAACTTGCTCTGTAGACCAGGCTGGCCTTGAACTCACAGAGATCCACCTGCCTCTGCCTCCTGAGTGCTGGGATTAAAGGCATGTGCCCCCCACTGCCCAGCTGAGATTTATTTATTTTTATTTTATGTGTATGGGTGTTTGCCCTGCTTGTATGTCTGTGTAACATGTGCATCCAGTGCCCAAAGAGGGGGTTGGATCCCCTGGAACAAGTTAGAGAAGGTTGTAAGCTGCCATGTGGGTGCAGGGACTTGAACTCAGGTCCTCTGGAGGACCAGCCAGTTCTCTTAACCACTGAGCATCTCTCCAGCCCCAATGTGCTTTCACTTTAGAGGAAGAAGAAGGGAAATTAATGCCCAGGCACTGTCAGTCTGAATATCTTTAAACTGGGCAAACTTTTGAGATGTACAGTCTTTGCAGGAAAACATTCAAATAACAGGAAAAATTTTGCATTTTTCATGTCATTTTAAAGGAGTNGAAGTTCATCTAGAGCCCATCTATCAAATCTCTACTGAGTCTGTAAATTGACCACATTTTCAAAGCTGCTCTGGGCCCTGCAGGAGTGTGATTCTGGGATGTACTTTGAACGTGATCTTAACTCTTGTGATACCATAGCTTGCTCAGCTTAAGGTGCACCTTAAGATTTGATTTCTCGGCAGGTCAGTGCCTCTGTTTTCATGATTGCCAGTCTTGTTTTTTTTTTCAAGCAACAGTTTGGCGTTATATTTATCACACATAATTCTAAGGTTTAAAACAGTTACTTTGTGGTAAGTATAATTGTTCCCAAACATAGAGTTATGTGTGATAAATAGAAAGCGTTCAGAATTNGTACTTATGAATTTCTAAATAAATTGCTGGGTACACTATTAAATCCTCACTCCTGGTCATTCTACAGCAGGTATGCACAACAGGTACACAGAATAAATACAGTGTAGGACCGACAGAAACAAAATGCTCTGCATTACTCAGCCTTCACCATACCTTCATGTTATCAAAGCTGTTTTTCCCCTTGAGTTTACTAATGACTTCTTTTTTTTTAATATAACTTNTTAAAATGATTTCTTTATTCATTTGGAGACAGGGTTTCTCTGTGTAGTCCTGGCCATCCCGGAACTTGCTCTGTAGANCAGGCTGGCCTTGAACTCAGAGATTCACCTGCTTCTGCCTCCCAAATGCTGGGATTAAAGGGAAGCAATTAATCTCTTTAGTTAAAGGTGTGTGCTACTGCCTGGCTATTTTTTGTTATTATATGTGCATTGGTGTTTTGCCTGCATGTATGTTTGAGTGAGAGTGTCGGACTCTCTGGAACTGGAGTTACAGAGAGTTGTGAACTGCCATGTGGGTGCTGGGAATTGAACCCAAGTCCTCTGGAAGAACAGCCAGTGCTCTTAAGCGGTGAGCAATCTCTCCAACCTCTATTAATGACTTTCAACTTGCTAAACCCAAGAGCTTAGAAGTCTGACAGCTCAACTTCTCTACGACATTTGGCTTATTGATCGGTGCTTCCTTTATGAAACATTCATCTTTTTCATCTTTCTTGACATCGCTCACTCCTAATTGTCTTGCTGCCCACTCTGGCCACATCTTAGCCTCCTTCCTTGACCTCTTCTTCATCAGCCTTACACAGGGATGTTCCCTTGGCTTCTCTTTCCCTTCCAGCCTATGCTTTATCTCTGGGCNGTCTTGCTGGACTTAATTATCTCTCCAGTCTCCAGTCTCAGCTTGTTTCTAAAGCTCTAGAGCCATACACTCAATTGGAGAATTCCAAATACTTAACACATCCAGGGATACCCCCAAACCCACTCTCTATTTGCATTCCTCGTCTCAGTGTATGGAAACACCATCTCCCCTGTCATTAGACTTGTATGCCACATCTAGCTTGAACTTTGCATCAACAGACACATAATGCAATGCTCAAAGGTACCCTGGAGTGGGGGGGGGGGCAGGGGTTCAAAGGCAGGTCTACCACTTACTAGGTGGGCGATCTGCAAGACATCCCCTGTGCCTTTACTCAGCTCCCACGTGAGGATAATGATAGGAACTACCTCCTACAGGTTCTTTCGAGGATTAGATTTGCATTTGCAAAGTGGCTAGGCCAATGCCAGTATACAGTAAGCGCTTGCTGATGCACCAGTCTTGAGTCTGTCCCCATTCTGGTCTATCCCTCACCCTGCTGACAGGTTTTAAAAGGTTACCAGTTATGGAATGCTCAGTCAGGGCCCATCTTCATGCCAAGTGCTGTCAGTGCAGGATCTCATTTAACCCACAAAATAATTTGTTTCAGAGGTATTCTAATTGCCTTTGTCGAAATGTGGAAANGGGGCCTTTAAAGGCTAATGTACCTT
Source organism: Neotoma lepida (assembly GCA_001675575.1). Classification (NCBI taxonomy): domain Eukaryota; kingdom Metazoa; phylum Chordata; class Mammalia; order Rodentia; family Cricetidae; genus Neotoma; species Neotoma lepida. The sequence continues at coordinate 43,675 of LZPO01097144.1, read as the reverse complement.
GCTCAAGGCCATATAGCTTGTAAATACGAGAGTTAGGAATTTATTTCAGGTCTATTCCTACAGTCAGTGTTGGGAACTTGTATATGCACTGCTTGCCCAGACCCAAGTTAGGCACTTAGTAAAAATTCTTCAAACTCCATGTTGGTATTGTGATCAGTTTCTATCTTAGGGTTTCTATTGCCGTGAAAAGATACCATGACTGTGCCAACTCTTATAAAGGAAAACATTCAATGACATGGCAACATACAGTTCAGAGGTTCAATCCATTATCATCATGGTGTGGCAGCATACAGGCAGACACGGTGCTGGAGAAGTAGCTGAGAATCCTACATCTTGCAGGCAACAGGAAGTTGACTGAGGCACTGGGTGGTATCCTGAGCATAGGAAACCTCAAAGCCCTCCTCTACAGTGACACACTTCCTCCAACAAGGCCATACCCACTCCAACAAAGCCACACCTCCTAACAGTGCCACTCCCTATGAGATTATGAGGGCCAATTACATTCAAACTACCACAATTTCTTTACAATCTTGTTCCAACTTAACTTCATTTCCTGAGATTTCTTTCAGGTGGTCTGGCCTGTCTTGCTTTTCTGTCTCCACATCTCCTGCCTTCTCTTCACCCTTCTTTTCTTTCTTCCTTCTTTCCTTTCCTACTTTCTTTTTCAATGCCCAAGTACCAGGCACTGTGCTCAATCTTAGAAGACAAGAAAAATGAGCAATTTATCCTCAAAGAGCTCATGGTCTGATCAACTATTAATAGCAATACAGTGAACGAAGAACAACCAGACCAGGGAGGAGGGGGGACCGAGCAGACAGTTTCAGCTTTCTGGAGGATATTTGGGTCAGATAACATCGAGTCGCTCTTTAGCAATCCTGGCATCTNGCTATATGCCCTTGAGGTCTTTGAGGTGACCCTTTTCGCTTGTCATATCATTGTCTGAGACTGGATTTTAAAATCATCTCCATGACACCATTTTTTTACTTTTTCCTCAGCTAGATATTTGTTTCCTTATCAAACCTTACTCACAGCATAGATCACATTGTAGGCCATTAGTCTGTCTGTTCATCACTTTGACTAGACTGTGATTTGCTTCAAGGAAAAGACAGTTTTGTGTAATTTTGAACTGTCCTTCATTCCCAAAGGGCATGACTAGAATATTTTGATGCCCACCAGAGTTTTGTTAAATAGAGATTGTGTTCACAAAGGGAAGTCTTGGGCAGAGGGAACTTCTGGTTCAGAGCAAACCATTCACATATCTTTAAAACACTTGGCTTTATACTCTACAGAGAGCAAGTGTTCAGTAAATGCCATTCAAATATTTGATGAAACATTTGTAAAAATACTAGGAATAAAGAAATTTCTGCTGAGCGTGATGGTGTGAGCCTTTAATCCCAGCACTCAGGAGGTAGAAGTAGGGGAGGATTTCTGTTGAGCTAGAGGCCAGCCTGGTCTACATAGAGAATTCCAGGCCAGCCAGGGCTACATAATGAGACCCTGTCTCAATTTTTTTTCTTATCTACTTGTGTGGATAAATAAAGACTTTGTGTCTGGCTGGGCAGCTGGGCTTTGAGTCAGCCTGGAGAAAAACTAAGAATTATTGNTTTTAAAGTTGGTGCTAAGAATTTCATTTTTCCCTCAACTGGACCACAGTTCCTGAATCTTATATACAATTAAGGCATGGGAGGGCTGTGCTGTGGGAGCAGTACACCCAGTGTATAATGTTTCCTTTTGCNTGTGTTTTCCTCCTGGCACCACACTGTTTTAGAAGAGGGGCAGGCAGAGGAGTACCAGGCTGAAGACGAGTCTCCATCTCCTCCTTTCCTTCTCTTCGGCCTTGATTATCCTTTCTTTCTTTGTAAAAACAATCTATTTTTATTATCTTTAGTTATGCATATATGTGTGGGTTCATGCACATGAGTGCAGGTGCCCTCGGGTGCCACAAACATCCTTGGAGCTGGAGTTACAGGTGGTTGTGAGTTGTTTGACATGGATCCTGGGGATCAAATTCAGGACTGCTCTTAATTGCTGAGCCATCTCTCTAGCCCCCTGATGAACCCTTCGCCGAGGCTGAGGCTTTGGTACAAAAGTTTGCCAGAAAGACTTAGGTTTTTTTTCACCAAGCTTAATGCCCTATCTTTCTCCTGAAGAAACATTTATAGAACCCTATTGGCAGGAATTAAGTGGAAGGGAAGGAGAAAAAAAATACAATGTGTGTGTGTGTGTGTGTGTGTGTGTGTGTGTGTGTGTGTGTCGGGAAGCCAACAGCAGAGATCTATATTGTCCCAATACTTTCCTAGCAAACCTTTGAATCTCATGAAAGTTGTGAGAATTAAAGGACAAAGTACATATAAGGGGTTTAGAACAGTGCTTGGTATTGGCAGGAATTAAGTGGAAGGGAAGGAGAAAAAAAATACAGTGTGTGTGTGTGTGTGTGTGTGTGTGTGTGTGTGTGTCGGGAAGCCAACAGCAGAGATCTATATTGTCCCAATACTTTCCTAGCAAACCTTTGAATCTCATGAAAGTTGTGAGAATTAAAGGACAAAGTACATATAAGGGGTTTAGAACAGTGCTTGGTATAGGGGCAAGGACAGACGTGCTAAAAAAATGTCAGCTACTGTGTTATCCAGGGCTCCTCTACCCAGGCTGGGACCTGGGCTTTTGCCTCAAATAAGTCCTCTCTCCAGGGCAGTCACTCTCACACTGAATGTGGTACTTTGTTCTGCAAGTGGCATCTTCCCAGAGGTTCAGCCTGGATGCAGGACTGTCTCACCAGAGGGTGGATGCGAATAGGATTCTTTTTCCTCTCAGCGTTGTTTTCCCTCTCAACCCTTGCCCCCAGTCCCAGTCAGCTGAATCACAGACTAGTTTCAATCCTGGTTTGTATCCAGATGCTTTGGCCTTTTTGGTAGCTCCAGGACTAACTAGACAATTACATTGAAAGACAGAAACAGCACAATGTTTTTGGCACTGACATTTTAAATTGAGTTCAACAAGCATTTATTGAGCACCTAGAGCGTGCAAATACAGTTCCTTTAAATACATTTGGCTCTTAACTGTTTCAACTACTCAATTTGGATTAGTGCTGATTCATCTTTAAGGGTTTTATGAAGAATCAATATTAAAATGGAAAAAAATATTTGCACAGTTCTCTGCAAATATAAGCGTCTTGTGTGGATTATTGCTGCTCCACTACTAATATTAATTGAAATAACAACAGCTCTGCTTCCCAGGCTGTAGAAAGCAGCTGTAGGAAGACAGAAGACAGGCGGAAGAGGTCAGGGGAGGTGCCTTCACCACGTCCGGCCCAAAGGGGCGGAGCATGGAGGAAAGCCCCCCGAGTTCCCGCCCCAGGCCCCGCCCCCTCCGTCCGAGCGGCGTAGGCGGTTACCATGGCGATGACGTCTAGAGGGCGGGGCGGGGCGGGGCTATGGAGAGGAGGAGGAAGATGGCGGGAGGGCGGCTCTGAGGAGACCTCGGCGGCGGCGGAGGAGGAGAGAAGCGCAGCTCCGCGCAGCGCCGGGGCCCATGTGGGGAGGAGTCGGAGTCGCTGTTGCCGCCGCCGCCGCCTGTAGCTGCCGGAGCCGGGTGGGAGTGAGGGGGACACGGCAGGATGAAGTTCGCCGAGCACCTCTCCGCGCACATCACTCCNGAGTGGAGGAAGCAGTACATCCAGTATGAGGTACCCGCGGCGGCCGGGGTTGGGGCGGGCTCGGAGGGGCTGCCATCTCCCCAGCCGCGACCTCCGCCGCCGCCTTGAGCTCCCCGGCCGGGGCGGACTTTGACCCACCGCCGCGGGGAGCCACTGCGGCATCCCCGGCGCTTCTGGCCCCCGGCGGCCAGGCCGTCCTTCCCCTCCCCCGCAGCCCTCCGCCGCCGGGGTAACGGATATGCAGGCGGCGGCGAGAGGAAGGGCACAGCCGGGCTGGGGCTGGGGAATGGTGGTGGGAGGCTGAGCCGCAGGTGTGAAGGCTGCCCGGGGTCGCGGCGGTTCGACGCCACCCCCTCCCTTCTCACCCTGACCTCAGGTTCCCACCGCGCAAGATTAGACCCCCTCGCCAAGGTTAGGTGCTCCTCGCCGCTCACCTCTCGCCAAGGAATCCTGCTCTTGCAAGATAAGCCCCATCCAGCGATTGCCTCCCTGCCACCGAGCCCGCTGGCTTACCCCCACTTGCCCGCTGTTGACAAAGGCTTTGTAACAGGATTGAAACTTGGTGAAATGTGTATCACCTAATGCAGTGGTTATAGTTTCCAAACGCATTGAACCAGTAGTTCTGTTTTGGTAAGGGGACAGTGTCTAGTCTTTGTACCGATTGCACAAACTATACAGAGTAACCACATCTTTGGATTTTCACTCTTCTCAGGTTTTGGAATGGAGGGAAGAGTAAGGAGGCAAGAGAATTTTTTTAAAATTTCAAATTTTCTGCCAAGTTTTTGTTAGGGAGAAATCACTGTAATGTAAATACTGCACCCTACTTGTGTATTACACGAGTCATGTTCCTGCTTTCCTGTCAGTTTCTTCTTCCACAGCTTTTGGAGAGTATTTAGTAGATAGTGTAAGGAACCTTGAGTCAATATTAGGAATAGTAAAGACAGTGAAAACCACTTACGTATTTAGAAGATAGGATACCTGAAGGGTTTTAAGCTTGCAATAGGTTATTCTCAAAAGCTAGTAGCTCAGCTCTTGGATGGAGAAAGACAGCCAGATCTGTAACCTCCAGGAATTCACATCTATGGTATGAGCAGTGAGCAGGAACAAAGAGTGTAAAATCAATAGGAGCACACACACACACACACACACACTAACACACACACACACACACAGGCTAGGTTTTATGAATTAAAATACTTTGGATCTCCTTTTAACTTTATATAAATGCAATGATAGGATGTTTAGGCAACAGCAGTAAGTTCATTTATTCGTGTAGCCAGTGTAATAATTGAAGACCGGGAGAAGGGTGTAGTTAGGTTAAACTGGATCTTGAAGATGGTAAAATAAATTTAGTTATAATATGCTGTATTTAATGCTAGAAATGAATGGCTTACTATTAATACTTCCTGGTCAGTTTCTTGTGGTGTTCTTTAGCCACATTCTGTAAGAAAAAATTCTAACATTTCAGGCTGTAGAGTGTTGATTTATTGTTTGCAATAACATTCAGTCAGTTTTAAAACCTTGGCTAGAGTCCAGATGGTGGGTTTCACTGAAAGAAGGGCATTGGGTTTTCATCTTCCTACCGGCACGTTCNGCACCACTGCCAGGTCTTCAGAGAGGTTTAGGACTGGAGCATGCTGAAGCACATCGTATTATTATATAGTATGCAATGCTTGATTTCTGGTCAGAGTAACAGTGGTTGGATGGATCCTATGATTCGCATTAAGTATTTCAGCATTTGACTATTTTATAGAATTAACTTGGAAGATCTTGGACTGGAAGGGGGAGCATATGATTTAGTTTAAAAATGCAATTAACCCTTGATTTGTAATGTCAGCTTTGTGGCTGGAGTAACCACAGTGACTCTGGGACCCCTCAATTTACATAGTCTATTTGGTTACTATTATTTCTAAATGGTTACTCTAGATTGGTCACAGAGGGACAGAATTCCTTAAGCTTCTGAGTGACTGCATTATCTTTCTCAGACCAATTATAAATGACTTTTTGAAAAATTCATTTATTGTGGATAATTAAAATTTGATTCTACAGAGAGATTCCCTACTATGCAACTCCTATTCTTGGTAAATTCATTGTTCCGTAGGCAAGATGAAAAAGAAGGGGCTTTTTTCTTTGTAAGTTGGAACCATTGAAGACATTTGCNTGGGAGTGTAGTCTTTGTGTTGTATGTTATTTCTAAAGATTTGGTGCTATTCCTTTAAAAATAGCATAAAGATGTGAGTAAGAATTTTTAAGGTCAGAATGTTAGCTACTTAAAAATATCTATCTCAAAAAAAAGTCAGGAAAAAAGGTATCTATATTAAAAAGTTAGCTTTTGCTAGGGATCTTTGCTTAATTTTTTGTAATATGTATTTTCATGTAGTTGAAAATGATGCTCTCCAAAACAGCAGAGCAGACACTTGGATATGTTCTTCAAGTACTGGTGATGGAATTTTGATGTATTACCCCTAATTCAAGCCTAGGCTGCCTTCTAGTGCCCTGAACCAACATGAACTGTTCAGCTTCTTTGTTTATGTCAGTTTATTAAGTATTACTTGAGTTAGGTGGAGCTTTAGATAGAAGCTGAACATTTTGCTTACATCTATAATGCTATGTAATATTTAATTATATATAATATTATGGATACATGGCAGCATGGTAAATGCTAGTTCTTGTGTATGTTAGCTGTGAGGCCCTGGAGAGATTGCTTTTGCTCTTCTTGTTTCTATAAAAAAAAAATACATATAGGACCAGAGCCTTTTAAGGCCTATACTATTTCCTAAGTGTTTGGTTTAACTTTTAATTTCCTGAATTGCTAAAATTATTAACGATAGTATCACATCAACATCCTGAAAATTATTAGTCTTCAACTAAAAAATTGTGGCATTCATAGTCAGAATAAGCACAAAAGACCATATACAGGACACCTAGTTGATGCTTTATGAACAATTTTACCAAGAATAAATACAAATGTCAGAAACTATCTTTGTTTCTAATAACCTGAGTACAAATCTCAGGGTGGAGAATGGAACATTAATAAGTGTTGTAACAGTCTTTTCAAAAATTTAGAATCAATGGTTGTATATTTTAGAGGTCTGTAATAGGTTAATTGAAATTAATTCAGACCAATTTCATCCAAATAGACTAGTATGATCAGATAATATTTTACAGAATATTAACAAAAGAGGCAAATATTTGATGCCTTTGATTGCTGACATGATTTTTTTTCTCCCTAGGGTCCTGTGCTTTGGTTTCTCAGGAACCAAGAATGACATTTTTCAATGTATACTGTAGTAAGCATAAGATACTAAAACAATGAGCTCTCCAAAGTTTAGGAATTGAGAGGGAATTTTAAAGATTACCTACTTCCTTGCTTTTTCAGGCAAAGAAACTCAGGTCTAGAAAGGTTAAGCCACTTGGCATCATGTAAATATGTGTACGGGTGTGCGCGCGCGCGCGCGCGCACACACACACACACACACAGACACACACACACACACACACACAGCTAGTTTCTTGAGCACTGTATGTTTTAGTATTGGGAACCAGGCCACATTAGCTGTGTGATCCTGATCACTTCCTCCTTCTGGGGTTTCAGGTTGTTCATCTGCATGTAGTGTTGGAGAACTGAACTTTGGTTTCTAAGTAAGCCTCATATAATCTAAGCACCTATTCAACTCTAAATTTCTATGTCTTGTCATGGTTTAATTATGCTTATGAAGAGAGAATTTAAGGAGTTATTTTAAATCCTAATATAAAATTAATGTTTTAAAAAAATCATCTTTTCAAAATTAGTGAAAAGCCAGACATAGTAATGTACGCCTTTAATCCCAGCACTTGGGAGTCAGAGGCAGGGGGATTTGTGTGAGTTGAGGTCAGCCTGGTTTATGTGGACAGACAGAGCTACATAGTGAGACCCTGTCTTAAAAACAAAACAAAAACAAACCCCCCAAATAAATAAATAAAACAAAAAAATTAATAAATTAAAAAATGTTTTTAGTTGAGATTTTGTTGTGATTAGAAACCTTTTGTTTCCATTGCTGGGGATTGAACTCAGGGCTTTGGGCATGCTAAGCAAGCCACTCTACCACTGAACTACATCCCCAGCATGAAGCTGCTATTTAACTTAAATAAACAAAAAGCAGTGGTCATGAACTAATTTTCTGTTGCATGATTTGGAAAACATACTGCATGAACTGCACTTCCTTTATTGTCAGGTAGAAGGAAGCATTGCCGTGGTGTTGTTANGATTTTCATTTATAGAACCCTCCCGTGGGAAAACTTGTGTTGCAGGCTTCGGTGTCTCAACGGTATTATGTTGATTAGTTAGGGTTCACTTGCCTTGCTGGAACTTGTTTGAAATTTCCAGTTTGGCCACCCGATGGGGCACAAACCACACTTTTTCTTTATAGAACTTCTGCAAATAAAAGTATAGTGTAGTATATTTTAAATAATGCTTGTAAATGATTGTTAGTGATTGTTAGATGTCTGACATTTATAAATATGATTTAAATGAGTGAATAAAAGTAGAGACAGGAAGTATAACTATTCTTTATTGTCTCTGTAAAGTATGTTAGGGTGAGTATCCTGGTAAGATTATACTTGTCTATCCATCCCTGAGGTTGGCTTTGGATCAGCTTTTGGGTGAAGGCCCAGATCATAAGAACCTAAGAATCTTATTTGACCTGGGGTGACCATGGGAAACTAGTCCTGGCTTCAGTTCTCATTCGGAAAACATTTGAATGACTGAGTTATATTAGCTGGGGGTTTCAGGTACGTTTGAATTTTAGGCCCCAAAACAGTGTACTCCAAACTCCATGGAGTAAGAGAAGATAGTGTTAAAACTGTTAGTTTTGTTAATTTTATGCATAAGAAATAATATTTTCCAAATGTTTAGTAAATGGATTGGTGTAGCGTTTTGCCAAGAAGGCTACCCACAAGTGTTTTAAAATTCTGAGGGAGTCGGGGTTTCCAGTGATTTGCTCCCTTCTTTGTTCACTGTCAGCGGGTAGCAGTTAGTGCAGTTATGGGTGTCTAGGTGAATGAATGCTGTGTAAGTTTGACTCAGTCAGCCCAATTAGAGATGCTGGAACAGTAATACCAGTAATGTAAGCACAGTGAACAGCATGGCAGTGACAGCTGATACATCTAGACATAACCTTTAGCCAGACTACAGGTAAAGTAGCAATTCTTAGTTAGATCTGACAAAAAGTTCACCAAAATAGTTCACAATTATTAAGAAACCCTTTAAAGTCAGAGTTTACATCCTCTGGCATCCACAATTAACTTATATCTCAAGTGTGCCTTGGTAAGTTCCGTTTTCAGTTTATATCCATCATAATTAAGTTCAGAATTAAAGCAGTCCTGAGCCTTGAACTAGCCCTTTGAATTACTGGGATAAATTATTGGATCAAAAATATTCATATAGGAAAGGTTTTTCTTTTTTTTTGTTTTTTTGTTTTTCGAGACGGGTTTTCTCTGTGTAGCTTTGGCGCCTTTCCTGGAACTCACTTGGTAGCCCAAGCTGGCCTCGAACTCACGAGATCCAGCCTGCCTCTGCCTCCCGAGTGCTGGGATTAAAGGCGTGCGCCACCACCGCCTGGCTAGGAAAGGTTTTTCAAAAAGCTTTGTTATTGAAGGAAGCCTATACTATTATAAAGAGCTTAGGTCAGAAATAAGGAACTAAGTAAGTCCTGAGGTACACTCTGTCATTGAGTATTCATAAATAGCTCATAAATGGCTACTTGCTGGTTTGTGCATGTGTGCGTGCATGCATGCGCACTTCTGTGTACAAGTATGCACCCACTTAAGTGCATTTGTGTTTAGAAGCCAGAGGTTGGCATTAGGTATCTTCTATTGCTTTCTCTTAATTTTTAATTAATTAATTGCTTTCTATTAATTTATTTTTGAAACAGTCTCAAAATATGGCTTTAGCTGGTCTAGAACTCATGGAGATCCACCTGCCTCTGCTTCCTGGGTGCTGAGATTAAAGACTGGTCCCACCTTATTTATTTGTTTGTTTATTTATTTATTTTAAACAGTCTCTCTACATGACCCTAGAACATGTACTGGAACTCACTATGTAGAGCAGACTGGCCTCAGACTCGCAGAGATCTGCCTGCCCTCGCCCAGAGTGCTGGGATTAAAGGTGTGCACCAGCACACCCAGCTCCTCCTTAGGTTTTGAAGACAGATCTCTCACTGTACCTGGACCTTGTGGATTTGGCTAGACTGGCTGACCAGAAAGTCTCAGGACTCACCTGCTTTCATTGCCCCTGTGCTGCTGACAGATGCATGTTGCCATACCAGGCTTTTATGGATGTTGAGGATCCAAACTGAGGTCTTTATGATTGTGCAGTGAGCTCTGTATCCATTGAGCCATGTCCCCAGTCCTCAACCCCAACAATTGGTCTCTTGAAGATAGAAAGGTGGGATGCAATCACAGAGGAAAGTGAGGAAGGCTCAGTCTCAATCCCTCTTCCTCTCCCCTACTTTCTCTCCCCATATCCCTCTCCCTCTCTCAATCTTTCCTTCCTCTTCCCCTCCCCCTTTCCAGAAAGGGTTTATGTATGCCAGGCTGCCTTGAACTCCCTATGTAGTCAAGGATGACCTGATCCTCTTGCCTCTATCTCTCAAGTGATGGGATTGTAGGCGTGAGCTACCACTCCCAGTTTATGCCTTACTAGAGATTGAACCCAAGACTTTTCACTAGCACTAGGCAAGCACTCTTATCCATTGAGCTATATCTCTAGCCCCAGAAAGTGTGCTTTATGGGGATTTTTATTTATGCCGTAGAGCAATGGTTTTCAAGCTTTTTAAATTCCAGGACATGTTGAAACTCTTAAAATGTCAGTGTCTATTGATATACTATATTAGAAACTTAACTGAGGAATGTTTAATATGCAATATACAAGCACACCTTTTACTAGCCACTAGGAGTATAACCTGACATTTCATACAGCACCTGAAACTACCTTGTGTACCTGTGGGAGAAGGAAAAAAAGCAAAGGAGTAGTAGCATTATCAAGATTT
>LZPO01097144.1:18088-32990 GCA_001675575.1 Neotoma lepida | reverse complement strand
CTCACCATAGCCCTGGCTGACCTCAAACTCAGAGATCCTCCTGCCTCTGCTTCAGGAGTGTCTCCCTAGTGCAAGGATTAAAGGCATGTGCCATCATAATTGGCTCAGAAGTGCCTCCTTTAAGCACAGGACTTATTTCAGAAAGTTAAGAGCTAGCCTGAAAAAAAAAAGGGGTTCTGTTTTTACAAAGCACATGAGAGGATAAAGGACTCTGTAGGATGAGGATTTCCTGGTGTCCCACAGTGAAGGGCCATAGAGAAAAGAAATTTGGCTTCCCTGGATTTCACCTATTAAGTCAGTAGAGCTAGCATTGAAATTAAGTCTCATCCTGTGGAGCTCTTGTTTTTGTAAGGGAGTGTAAACAGCAACAGTGGTGGGTAGTAAGTGGTGATAACAACAGCAGCTGTTGTTTGTTTGTTTATTTATTTGAGGACTTGTGTCACACATTGTGGTAAACACTTTAAAAAACATTTCTCTTAAGAACAGGCAATGTAGGTAGGTTGTTACTACTGTNTCAGGAGGGGGAGACTGAGCCTTGTAAATAACTGTGTTGCTGCTCCTNGTTAGAGGTAGCACAGATAAAATACTATGAGGCCTCTCCTGACCTGTTCTTCAGTGTCATTGACCTGTTCTGTATCATCTATTCTATAGCATGGTGAAGTAATGGCTGGTCTTTTCTGTCAGCTGGGTTTGGAAGGCAGTGGAGTCCTTAGGAGGGCAGAATTACCCTCTGTTAATTTATGTTTCCTCAAAGTGATCCTAACATTATGAATAAACAGCTGATAAAGGACCTTCTGAGATGAGCATATGAAAAGGGAATGAGTTGTGGTAAAGAGGAAGGTGAAAGTGGATATAGCTATTGACATGCCTCAGTTGTAGCAGTTGGCTTCAAAGGTTTATGTCATAAGGAACTTATAGGGTTCTTTAGTTCACTTCTCATTTTTTGTTCAAGTGAGAATGGAATCATAGAGAGTAAATGGTGAAGGTCATTTGGCTTGGTCAGTGGCTGAGCTAACCGTTACCCTGATTTATTTTATTAGCTTTGTGTATTAATGCAGAGAACAGTCTCTAAAGCCAGAATATGGAGGTTCAGATAGAAGCTTGCTGGCTTACCAACTTAGTGGCTTCAGGCAAGTCACTAGTCAGTTAGTTTTTTCTTAATAAATTCCTGTGTCTGTGTGTGTGTGTGTGTGTGTGTGTGTGTGTGTGTGTGTGTGTGTGTGTGGTGAGTGCACACTTGGGAAGCTCAGAGGACAACTTTCAGGAGTTGGGTGCCTCTTTCTACTTTAGGTCCTGAGGATGGAGCTTGTCATCAGGCTTGCATGGAAAGTGCTTTTACCTGCTGAGCCATCTCCCCAGCCCACATCACTTGACATGTTTGTGCTCTGGTTTCCTTTTGTGTCAATTAGCAATGAGGATAGTAAATTCTTGTAGGACTGTTATGAAAATTGTCATTTCCCAAGTTCATTTGTTCATTTGACATTTCCAAAGTCATTGAGNCAGTCTCACTATGTAATGCAGGCTGATCTTGATATGTTAGGTAATCACTTTACTACTGAACTACAGCTGTAGCTGGCTTTGAACTTTTGATATTCCGGTCTCAACTTCCTGAGAAAATGCTGGGATTGCAGATGTATGCAACATGCCTAGTTGTTAAGGATTAAATGAGTTATAACATGAAAAGTTCTTAGAACAATGCCTGGCATATAGTAAGAGAGATATATTAAAGTTCTGTTTTTCAAGGAGCTCAAGGATATTATGTAGTGCTTGGTTAGCCGTGTTTATATTAGGGGATGGAGCCTCAAGCTTTATCTGTCAGATATCTGATGTGGGTGTTTCTAGGAAATGGCTGTGTTCATTTGANCTAATATTTCAGATGTCTATGGTATTTGTTCTGATGAATTGTTCTTAGCTTTTTAGTATACACTAAGGAAGCCAGGCGTAGATGATGATGTAGTTGTGAAATAAATTAGTTGTGATGATCATTTTGTAAATTCATTTATTTTGGCTAGCCTGTGTCAAGGTATTCTTTTGTTTTTCAGTTGAGGTGAGAATCACAAGTGCATTCTTAAATGTATCCAGGTGGCTAAGTGAGCTTCTAATGGCTGCTTAACTTTAGTTCTTTGCAATTTTGTGGTAAAAACAATATTTTGTCTTAAAGTTAGCTTTAGAATTGAAAAAGAGCTTCTCAATACCTTTGTTTTTGAATGGATAAATTGAGGACATACAGGTCACACACTGCGTGGGATCAGCCTTACAGCTGGCTGCTGAGGTTTAGCACGGCCGTATAAATATTGCCTTTTGTTGTTGTTTTGCCTTAAAATTTCAAGGATGAATTTTCTTTGTTCAAATTAATAGATGTTCTGTGCTAATACATTTATCTGAATCTAATCTATTAGATCACATTAACAACCTAAAATGTTTTTTCTGTATGCTAATTAAAATACTCAGTAAATGATGAGACTCAGATATTAATGATGCTGTTGTTTACTTACCTACATAAAATTAACCATTGCCCCCATTTATAAGGTATAATCACAAGTAGAAAGCCATTTGAATTAGGAGATAGGATTAATTGATTATAGCAAGGCTTGAGGGGTCAGATAGAAATAAAAGGAAGACTCAGGAAGATTAAAAAACGAATAGCTTATTCCTCTGTACCATACCTCTATTTGTTTTGTAGCATAGGTTACATAGAGACTACATTTCCTGCCTCCTGTAGCCCAGGTTGCCAAGCCAAAGTCAGGGCAATGTGTTTAGAGCAGTGGTTCTCAACTTGTGGTTTGCAATCCCTTTGCAACCCCTCTATCTCCAAAAACAATTTACATTACAATTCATAACACTAGCAAAATTACAATTATAAGGTAGCAACAAAATAATTTTATGGTTGGGGGCCACCACACCATGAGGAACTGTATTAAAGGGTTGCAACATTAGGAAGGTTGAGAACCACCGGTCTAGAGGAAATTAGAGTGTGTATTAAACATTCATTATTCATGTATGCCCCTCTTCTTTTTAAAACAACAATAAAACAATGATGATGATAATAACCACAGCTAATGTTTATTGAGTGCTCTGGTGTGCACTTTAATCTTCACTATCCAAAGCATGTTATTATTCCTGTTAGGAGAAAACATTGAATTTTAGGATGAGTAGATTGGCCAGGGTTGCATAGCTGGAAAGTGCTTAGAGCTAGAAAGCAAAAGCAGGTGTGTCTTATTTTAGAGATTAGGTTCCTAACATGGTGATCCACAGTTGGCATCATGCATGGTCCTGGGGGTAAAGTCAGTGAGCACTAGTTTTTATCTTTGAGTAATTTTTAACTTACATGGTATTCTAATTATATATATGTATTATTATATACATATAATATATAATTATATATATTACACACACACACACACACACACACACACACACACACTATTAACAAAAGAATGGCCAATTGATTTTGCCCTCGAGAGCAAAGGCACTTACATTAGCAGGATCTACAGTGGTATTATTTCAGTAGGATACAAGAAGTTGAGTATAATTTTGTCATACGGGTAAGAAGGGAAAGGACGCTAGAGGCAGCATAGGCAGAAAGAATGAGGTTGAACAATGGCATAGGTGGGAATATCTAGATATACCTAATGGAATTCGATTTTAGTAGAGCATTGGACAGTCTATAGAGTGAACTTGGAAAGGATCTGGGGGGGATTAAAAGGCCCAGAACACTGTGAAGATAAGATATATTCGTGGGTATGAATTGTAAATATTTATTTACTTATTGACAGGATCTCAGTATGTAGCTCAGACTCTCCTCAGAGTTGCCATCCTCCTGCCTCAGCCTCCTAAGTTCTGTGATTATAGGCATGTATTACCATTCTTGGTCCATAAAAGATTTTAAAGAGATGACACAACGTGCTGTGTGTATGTGTGTAATTTGTATCTTACACGATGCCTTAGACAAGTTATGATCAAAGACAGGAAAAACAGTATAGTAAAAAATGATGAAGGCTTGAATTGTTGTTTTATTTAATCGGTTTTATATGTAGTCCACATTTTAAATGAAATTGGGGTGTGTTAAAATTAATGCTATATCATTTTTCAATTTGACATGGTGTTTCAGTCTTAGAAGTATATAAAACAATGATGTGTGCTGCTGTTAGTGGCTTTTTAGATTTGATGTTATAATGTAACATTTACCAGATGCTTATTGGGTATCAAACAGGTAGTAGATCCATCTAGCATCTAGCTCACTGTCTGTCACATTTAACTACTTATATAATCATTGAATGAAGTTTCTCATGTGATCTTTACAACAGGCCTATTGCATATAGGTATTTATCTTATTTTTGAAGAAAGATAATCTCATACTTTAGAAGATGTCCAAGGTTGTACAGTTAATTTAGGATGAATTAAGGTTATGAACTCAGGTTTGTCTTAGTCCAGATTCTATTATTTTTAATTGTTTGAGATTATAATACAATTATGTCATTTCCCCCTTCTCTTCCCTCCCTCCAACCCCTTCACGTACCCCATCCCCATGCTCTCATTCAAATTCGATTCTGTTATCACTGGTGTGTTTTCTGTGCTGTGGTTCTGCTGAGTAGGAAGAGTTGAAAAGGAAGAATTGTTTTTTGAGATATTTGTTGTTAGGACTCTCAGGGCATTTGCTACAGGGACTAATAAATGCTGCCGGAATTTGAATAAAAGGTGTCATTTGAGGTCAGTGCCTTGCTTGGGAACACCATTTTACTGGTTGCCAAGAAGTTTCACAGAATGTCTTTACTTTGGTGAATTCACTGTGTCCCAAGTTCTAATCTGAATTTGATCTTTTCAGTGACCCTAGATTGATGGGGCTTGGCCAGTTGTATACAATTAAGTGGTTGGCTGAATATTGTAAGCTCACAAAGGAGTGATGTTTAAATACCCATGTGCCAAATTATTCATTACAATGGGAGATGCACTTAGCACCCACATTCTAGGCTAAAGCAGGTTTTCCTTGTCATCATATTGTTTTTCTGTTCCCTCCACCAACCTATTGAGAGGAGACACATTCTGAGACTGGCTGAGCATGTGATTAGAAGGCTAGAGTTAATGATGCACTCATTTCATTCTATAAGGCCAAGGTCTTACATGTTTGGATGGATCAAATTCTTTGTGTGATATCTCTTTTACTGGAATATGCGTGGATGTGCTGCCATTGTTACTGCTTTGAGATGTTTATTTCCCCTTTACTATTGACCTCCCCTAATCTATTTTCTTTTTAAGATAATGTTAATGCTGGGCTGGAGAGATGGCTCAGCAGTTAAAGGCACCTACTATCAGACTATCTGAACCATATGATAGAAGGAGAGAACCGACTCCCATGGGTTGTCATCTGACCTCTGCACATGTGCTGCAGCACATGTGTGCATGCACTCACACACACATAAATTTTAAAGAATGTTTAAAAAAGACAATGCCAATAATATCTATACTGGTATATGAATGTTTTGTTCACAGCTTTGTTTTTTCCAGTACTAAGACTTGAACTCAGGGCCTTGTGTATGCTATGCAGGCATTCTACCACTGAACTACATCCTTGGCCTCTGCCTAGTTGGATTTTAAGAGATGAATTTGAAGTCTGACTTTATTATTTAATAGTTATTACCCTTTTGGAATCTTAGCTTCTACCTGTAGAACAAGCTTTCTCAGTAATTGTGATTCTGTAGGTAAAACATTTGGTCTGTATATTTATAGGCAGTGGTAATGTATTATTTATTACCAAGCCAGAGCAGANACTTGACTGCTATAGGTTTTATCACTAGAAAGCATTATTTGGTTCTAGGGAAAGCAGCATTGGCCATTATCTTGATAGGTGAACTGCAGCACAGCACTATGCATAGGACTGTGAGTGACAGAGGAAACGTTCTGTATCTGTGTAGTCCAGTATGTGGCCTGTAGTCCAGTATGTGGCCATGAGTCACATATGACTGATGAGTCCTTCAAATGTGGTTCATGAGACTGTGCAACTCAATATTTAATTTTAGCTAATTAAAATTTTAATAGCAACATGTGGCTAGTGGCTACTGCAAAGCTCAAACTTTTATTATTCATGACCATGACAAGGACTGAGTATTCCAGTTTCGATTCCTTTTATTACTTTACACCTTTTTTCTGTCCCTGGTTCTGGGTTCCCCAGCATCCATGATAGCAGAGGCCAGTATTCTAGGCTTGTCATTGGCAATGGCTGTCCAGCAGCCTTGAATCAAGGTCTAATTTTTGAATTGTTGAAGATTGTTTTTCAAAGATTGGTCCAATGACTATTTGCTTTAGAGCCACTCAGGCTGCTTGTAAAAACAGAAACACAGTCTAGAAAGATGGCTCAGCCTTTAAAGGTACCTGCTGCCTGGCCTGATTGCTGGAGTTTGATGCCTGGGGCCCACACAGTGAAAGGAAGGAACTGTCTTGTGACATTGTGACGCTTGTGCACCCCAACTCCACCCCAGCCACACACACACAAAATAAATAAAAATAACAGTCCCTATAAGTTGAATCAAACCAGCGTGAGTTCTGAGTTCTGACTCAGAAAGATATAACTTTCCCTTTTCTTTTGTTCTGTCTGTTTCTTTCAGCTGCTGGCCAGCACTTCACGGGCTTTTCACACTCCTTAATTTAAGCTCCTCCCTCACCTCCATGTGGCTGCATGCCTCCATGTCAAGCGGCATGGCTTTTACCCTTCTCTCCTCCACTTCCCTCTGGGTAGTGCTGAGATACACATCTTGTCTGCTCAAGGGTGTGTTTCTTTTAAATTCTAATAAAAGTGTTCTTGAGCTTCAAAAAAAATGTAATTTACAGACCTCAGAAGTGTATCTGGACCCCCCTAAATCTATGGAAAGTAGAATTTTCTGGAATTCAGACTACATATTCTGATTAAAAAAGAAAACAACTTTCTGTAAACCACTGAGATGATTCTTATTATTAAACTAATTATATTTGTTATTTTCATAAATGAAAAGAACATTTATGAAAAGAACAGATTCATTTGTTACATACAATAGGAGGTTTATGTTTGTTATTTCAGTGTGTGTATGAATAATTTTACAGTTAGCATCTTTACTAGGAGACTTAGTTTCTAAAGTTGCTCATGTACTGGGTTCATGAAAATTTGTTTTGTTTCTCACAATTCCTATAGGCATATAGGAAGAGTAAATCTGCCTTGTTTGTGAAACTAACTTAGAATAGCATTTTCTAGTGTAAAGTCAATAGCCTCTATACTTTAATTAAAGAATTAAAGATGGATAACTACCTTACAGCAAACTCACAGGAGGATTCTTGATCTAAAATAAAATAGTAAGTGCTTGACTTTAGAGATCACTCTTGAGTGACATATGCAAATGAGCTCTGGTGAGGCTGTTATGTAATTACCATCATATTCACATGCCATTGTTTTAAATAACTGGAACAGAGAGACTGAGAGGCAATATTCTAGTTTCCCTCCAATTGTTTTCTTTCTCACTCTCTCTCTCTCTCTCTCTCTCTCGTGTGTGTGTGTTGTGTGCTGTATGTGCACATGTGCTTGTACCTGTGCATGCTCAGGGGTCAGAGGAGGACATCAGCATCCTACTCTATCACTCTCCACTTTATTCCCTTGAGACACAGGGTCTCTCAGTGAACCTGGAGCTATTCTAGCAGCATGTAAAAAGCCCAGGGATTCTCCTGTTTCTTCCTCCTACAGTTCTGGGATTACAGGTGCATGTTGCTATGTCCCAATTTTTACATGGGTGCTTGGAATTTGAACTCGGGTCTTCATGCTTGCCCAGCAAGCACTTTTACCCACTGACTGTTCCCAGTCTCTCTAGCTATATTTTCTTAGTAGCATGTTCTTAGTTATGAGGGTTAGGGGAGAGAAATCAGCTTGGGATCCTACCATTAGTGTATACACTTCATTTCCCGTCTGTGCTTGTCACCTCTGTCCTCTGCTTGGTNTACAGTAAATATCCTAATCCTTCCTCTCTCCTTTAATTCAGTTTCCTGGTCTAAATGATGTTAGTGTCTAGTGGGGTGTGTGTTTTGGTAAGCCAGGAGTAGACCTGTTAACTACTTTATTCAACTACTCCTATATTTAGCCTTTTCTTTAACTTTGCCTTATGATGATACTTCCAGTTCCTGGCCTGTTCTGGGTTTAGAGATTTGAATTGCCTTGCTTCCTGTTAGGTTCCTACTCTGAAGATATTTCAAATTTTCTGTGATGTGTGGTAAGTCAATTTACTCCTTTGCCTGCTCTCTGTTTTGGGCAAATGTATTAAACCTGCTGCTTGCTATCTCTTTCCCCATTTTTTCTTTACAGCTTTATACTTAAAAGAATTACTACATTGCCATTAAGCTTTGAGAGGGAAAGGAGATAAATATATTGTCTTACGTAGGGTTTCTATTGCTGTGAAGAGACACCATGACCACAGCAAGGAAAACATTTAATTGGGGTGGCTTACAGTTTCAGAGGCTTAGTCCATTATCATCATGGTGGGACATGGTGGTGTGCAGGTAGACATGGTGCTGGAGAATGAGCTGAGAGTTCTATATCTTGATCTGCAGGCAACAGGAAGTGAACTGTATCACTGGGTATAGCTTGAGCATAGGAGACCTCAAAGCCGCCCCTCCCCACCCCCCAGTGACATATCCACTGTTGGTATATCCAACAAGGGTATACCTATTCCAACAAAGCTACACCTACTAATAGTACCACTCCCTATGGGCTTATGGGGGCTAATTGCGTTCAAACTACCACATGTATATAGTCAACCTGTCATATTTCTGGAATATACACTCACTGTTTGTTAACTTAGAGTCACTCCATCACCTATATTAGTACTATTACTTGGAATGGCTAGGAGAACCATTTAAAACTATGGGGGCTGAGAATGATAGCTGGTAGAGTATATGTCTAACAACAGAACTCTAGGCTCAGTCTCCAGTACCATGCCCCAAATTGAGAGTGATGGTACCTTTCAGGATTTATGTTAAATTAAGTGTTTTCATTTTGTGTTAGTTAGTAATTTGCTTTAAATTAGTATCGAACACTTGGTTTGTTTGATAGCATTTAATACAGTATATTGAAGGGAAAAATGAACAAAAAGTTGATCATTGGATTTATTGACAGCTGGAGATGTGAGAATGTTTGTCTGACACAGGCAAGGACCTGGGTTCAGTCTCAGCTCCAAAACCAGAAGAGACCAAAGGGGGTCAGGGGAGAAAGAAAAAGTTAATCTGGTTTCACATGGAGACTTTAACCTTCTTTTAAGATGACTAAATGTTAGTGAGGTCTGCCGCTGTGACAAGGAGGCACTATTTAGAAGAGGAAGAGAGGTTGAAGACAGTGAACAGCAGAGGTGACATTTCATGTTTGTCTTCTGTTCATATAAGTGAGCTTCGGAGATGAATTTAGAGAAGTTTCTTTTTCATTTCTTTCTTTTTTTTCACTACTCAGTAAGTCCATGTTTAGCACTAGGTTTTTGATATTTTCTCCCATTTTTCTAAGATTTTTATAATAGCAGATAACAAAACTATCAGTAAGCAGAAGAGTTGCCACATCTAATTACATAATCTGAACATCTTTTGACTAATCCTCTCTGTGTAGAATAAGCTTATGTTTTGAAAGATGAATGTCTCAAACTGTTCTACTATTGAGTATTTCTTAGAAAGGACAGAAGGTGTTTTCTATAGGATTTGATTGCATTGTACCCAGGGCCTTTAATAATTCTTGTTCGTTCATTTGTTTGTTTTTTCAATTTCTGAGACAGGATCTCACTATGTAGCCTTGGCTGGTTCAGAACTTACTGTGTAGACCAGGCTGGCCAGGAACATACAGAAATCTGCCTGTTGCTGCTTCTGGAGTGAATACTTTGGTTCTTAGTAGAGCAATTTAGAAAGTATGTTGGTTTTTGACATCACTTAAAACTGTGTTAGCTAGGGCAGTTATTGTGCCTTTCTGTGTCACAGTTTTCTCATCCATAAACCATAGAGAGCAAGATTGTCTTTTTAGGAGGGTTATATGGAAGGGAATGAATTGGTAAGTATAAAGTGTATAGACAATGACTGGGTACATAAGTATACCTTGCTAGATTATTGTGAGAATTAGATGTAACAGTATTTGAAAGTGCTGAAAGACCTGACCTATAGAAGGTTATAGGTGTTATTTTTCATCGTATATGTTTACATGTTGTTACTCAATATTTTTATATAATACTACCCTTTTTTTACTGTCAAAAAGTTTCTTAGAAACCAACTGATGACAGCTGGGCATTTAGATCCCTTTACTGTGCATAGGATGTGGCAGAGGTTTATGTGCTAGAGGCTCAGTTTCTGGTGGGATGAAGTTTTAGAATCTGTGCGAGGTATGGCCTCTAAAGGTGTTTAGGTCATTGAGATTGCCATCTTGGGGAGAGATTCATGTAGTTCTTATGTGATTCAGGTTAGTTCTTCTGAGAACATGGTTATAAAAAGACCAAGCCAGGCTCTGCCTTGCTCTTTGGCTTCCTGTGTCATCATGTGCTCTTTGCCTGTTACGTGTGCTCTGACACAATACCATCTGCCATGTTTTGATGTAGCCAGAGTGTCTTCACCCACCAGAGCAGATGCCAGTGCCTGGCTTTGCATCTCCAGAGCTATGAGCTTAGTAAATTNTTTTTTTTTTTTTTTAATATTTATTTATTATGTATACAGTGTTCTGCCTGCATGTGTACCTGCAGGCCAGAAGAGGGCACCAGATCTCATGGGTGGCTGTGAACCACCATGTGGTTGCTGGGAATTGAACTCAGGACCTCTGGAAGAAGAGTCAGTGTTCTTAACTGCTGAGCCATCTCTCCAGCCCCCATGGCTTAGTAAATTCTTAAAAATGGGAGTTCTATCCCCACGCATTTCCTAAACCAACAGCAAGAGTGGCACTGCCACATTCAAGTATCTTCAACATTGGGATACACCTTACATGTGCCACAGTTTAGTTGGTGATGTTTTCCTTTCTGGATGATACCTAAAATAACTGTGTAATCTGACAAGAGTGTCTTAGTTTGATGAAGTAGTATTTTCTTAACTATCTCTCGAAATGTAGTGGAAAGTGTGTAGGAAACATTACCTGTAAAAGGTAAAACCTAGTCTCTTAAAGGGTTTTAAGATTTAAACTTGAGCCTTGAAGTAGTCTGGGATCCCTAGATTAAAAAGAGAATTTATAGGCATGTCNGCAGTAGCATTGTAAAATTTAGTTCCTTTTTGAGTTTACTTTTATTTTTTGGCTTTTCACCCCTATATGATGACAAACTTGTACTAAGAAGAGTAGCTAGCAGTGTTACATTTGGGTAACTATTGTATTTGACAAAAAATCCAACATGTTTTACCTAAATTGAATAGTCATAGTATATATTTAGGAAGCCTAGAAGGCAAAACCTTGAAAATTTTTTCTGTGTCTAGTGAATGAAAGAGATTTGAATTTTATTTAAAAAGAAAATATAATGAAATTTGGGATAACTGAGAAAAGACTTTGCAATTTGATATTTCATGAAACTGGAAACTCTAAAATAGTTTAATTAAAAGTAATAATCAGCTAGCACTTAAAATTAAATGATGAATCAGTATAGTTTATAAACACATTTTGAACGTGTACTTTGTTGGATGCTATGGCTCATAAAGGTTGAAGTGATATTGTGCCACAGGAATATATGAATGAGCCATATAGATCTCGGTGGTAGAAGAATACATCATATCAGTTTCAATTTTTCATCAGAATAAGATCTGTAGATAAAGACATGTTGTTTTAGTCTTCTGTCAGATCTGTTCTAGCTCGGGTACGAATGACTGTTCAAGGGCATTTCAATTGATGTAAGTTAAATTTCGGTAGTGGTAGCTTTGACATAGGAATATATTTTTTTCATTATCACTATGTAAATAACTTGAAGTTGCCATTGTTTTCCTTTCTATAGTTGTTCTGTATTTTTAATTTTTAAATTATTTTTATTTTGTATGTATGAGTGTTTTACCTGCATGTGTCTGTGTATCATGTGTGTGCCTGATACCCACAGCCAGAAGAGAGCATCAAATTCACTAGGCTTGGATATACAGTAGGTTATGGTACACCATGTGGGTGCTGGGAATCAAATCCAGGTCCTCCGAAAGAGCAGCCAGTGTCCTTTTAATGCTAACCTTTCTGCCCAGCCCTAATAGTTCTTTTGTTTTTGTTTTGTTTTTTGAGACAGGGTTTCTCTGTGTAGCTGTGGCTGTCCTGGAACTAGTTCTGTAGACTAGGCTGTCCTTGAACTCACAGAGATCCACCTGCCTCTGCCTCCTGAGTGCTGGGATTAAAGGTGTGTGCCACCACCACCTGGCCAGTAGTTTTGTTTTGTTTTTAATTTAAAATTTTATATTTTATTTATTTATTGTATGTATATATGAGAATACCTACATATATGTCTGTATGTATACCATGAGTGTGCAGGTACCCACAGGGGCCATAAGACAGTATTGGATTTCCTGGAGCTTGAGTTACAGACAGTTGTGAGTTATGTGATGTGGGTGTTAGGATGCGAGCCCAGGTCCTCTGCGGGAGTAGCAAGTGCTCTTAGCCATGAGCCATCTCTCTCTACTCTCACTTTTTTATAGTCTTTAATTTTATAGGAATAAAAATTTAAGCTACTTTGATCAGAACAAAACAAAGATGTTACTTATGATCTACTAACAGGTACATTTGATTATATAACATGTTTGTTTTTTTTTTCCAAATCTAGCCTGGTGTATTAATTATCTGTTGCATTATGGCAAGTTGTTACAAAATGTAATGGCTTAAATTAATGAACATGTCTTGTCTCACAGTTTCTGTGTGGCAAGAATTTAGGACCAGCTTAATCAGGTGGTTCTGTGATGTTGACAGTGCTTATCTGGAGCTGAGCAAGCAGTGTAGGATGGCTTAGTCAGAGGGTTTGCAGGTTTGTGCTGCACTTTTTATGAGGCCTCAGCTCTGCTATACGGAGATCTTGATAGGACTACTTGAGGTTTTCTTGGCTGACTTTCTCCAGAGTGGGTGACACTAGACAGAACAAGAAGACAAACACCGTATCTTATGATCTATCTTCGGAAGTTCTACCCTGGCACTTTGCAGGATTCAGTTGCTTACACAGCCTGCCTTCTGTAGTACTAGAGGGGGCTGCAGTGAGCACTACTACCAGGAGGCAAGGGTTATCAGGGACTGTTTACCACACTTCTTACCGAAACCAACACCAGAACCGAATGAAAGACACAGAAAACAATTAGAAATGGGGGAACAATCAGAAAAATTTGAGGCCAAGATAGAGGTTTGTTTTAAGAAATAAGATCTTATTCCCAATCATTAGCTATTTATTATCTTTCTCAAAGAAATGTTGATTGTAAAGTGACTAATACTTAATAGTACTTGGGCAAAGTACTTTAATAATCTTTCNGAGTCTCAGATCTTTAATTGTTAAATGGGAGTCATACTTAAAAGAGACTTGCAAGTTTCTCTTAAAATAGTAAATTAAAATATTTGTAATATCTGATGATAGTCATTCAGTAAATATAACTATTATTACTTTTATAATTTTGATGGTAATCTTCATTAACAGCTTGACTGAATTTATTTTCATCCAAAAGACATCCTCTAGGAGTGTTGGTTAGGGCATTTCCAGAAAGGTGTAACTGAATAGGGAAAACCTACCATGACAGTTGGTGGCACCATTCCATGGCCTGGGGTTCTGGACTGAATAAAAAGGAATAAAGAGGGAGCCACCTGAGTAACAGCATTTATCCCTGTCTGCTTTCTGACTGGATGTAATGGGACCAGCCACCTCACATTCCTGTTGCTGTGACTTCCCGATCCGATGAACTCTGTCACCTTAACCTCTTTCCCCTCTTAAGTTGCTTTTGTCAATTGTTTCGTCACAGCAACAACAGAAAAGTAATATGGAAGATTAGTGCACAGAGTCTAATTGTTGTCATGATAAACCTGACAGTGTGAGTTGTCAGTTGTTAGTTGATTTGTGGAGAAATGTGCAAGTGTTTGGAGCTTAGACTAGAGACAAACCCTACAGTGCTCTAAGTGGAGCTTACTGGGCCCTTTTGATAGGAGTTCAGAAAATCAGAATTCCAGGAGAAATGTGGACAATGGAGGCCTGAAGTTACAGGGAGTGGGAGGGAGAACATGATTTTATTGGGGAGTTGCTTAGAAGCCATTCATGTTATATTCTGGCAAAGAATCTGTTTTAGCTTGCGTGAATTCTGGTAAGTGAGACTTAAGGCAAAAGTAATAATGTAATTTGTTTGGCAGAGGAAAATTTAAGACTAGATAGTATTCACCTGTGGTGTGGTTCTTGCTTACTGTTCTTAACCTGGTTTATAGGAGAGAAAGCAGCAAGTGGAACTGAAAGAGAAAAGAGTATGATTGAGTTAAAGTCCTAACAGGGGGTACAGAGAAAACATCTGCAGTTGTTGAAGAGATGAGCACAGTTAAGGAGAAAGCTTGTACTTTTGCAATGGGACAAAATAGGAAAGGTGTCTTGAGGGCAAGACTACATCCATCAAAGGCTCCAATTTAGAAGAATACAAATATTTGGTATTATGAGTATTTTGCTTGTGTATATGTATTTGAATCTTCAGATGAGTGTGTTTCATTTGAAATATTCACAGATGTCAGGAAATTAGTAAAGGGCAGGGAAGGGAATTTCAAGGGAGCTGTCTCAGTTTCTTTTATATTGCTATGAAGAGACACCATGACCAAGGCAGCTTATGAAAGACAGCATTTAATTGGGGGTTTACACACAGTTTCAGAGAGTGAATCCATAACCATCATGGTGGGGAGCATGGCAGCAAGCTGGCAGCTGTGCTCCTGGAGGAGTAGTTGAGAGCTTACAGCTGAGAGAGAGAGAGAGAGAGAGAG
>LZPO01097144.1:0-18050 GCA_001675575.1 Neotoma lepida | reverse complement strand
AGAGAGAGGAGAGAGAGAGAGAGAGGAGAGAGAGAGAGTATGTGTGAATATTGGCCTGGCATGATAAAAGCCCACCCCCGTTGACATACCTCTTCCAACAAGACCATACCTAATCCTTCCCAAAACAGTTCCATCAACTAGGGATCAAGCATTCAAATATATTAACCTTTGGGGGCCATTCTCATTCAAACCACTGTAGGAGGGGAGATAGAATGCAGTGGTATAACGGATTAAAGGGGAATAATGGAACAAGGTTTAAATTGGGATGGCGGATAATAGTACAGGGTGGAGAAGGAAATATGGGGTGAGATAACAATAAAGACCTTTCAAAAAAGTCATATTGGAACCTAACATAGAAATTTCCATGTATGTATATATACTATCATATATAGTCCATAATATATATATAAACATATGCACATATACACATACACATATAAAAAGAATTAAAATGGAGTTACCCTATAACAGAACAACAGTGTCCCCACTAGGTACCCAGACTAACAAAAATCCAGTGCCTAGTTTATTTCTTTTGGCATTGTTAACAAGTAAGATCCCATGGACCCCTAAACATTACAGGCTATTGACCATGCTGTGATTACCCTATTGCTGAGGACACCACATTTTTTTTTCTTTTCTTTCTTCTTCTTTTTAAATGGTGTTTCTCTGTGTATCCCTGGCTGTCCTGGAGCTCTCTCTGTAGACTAGGCTGCCCTTAACTCAGAGATCTGCCTGCCTCTGCCTCCCAAGTGCTGGGATTAAAGGCATGCCCCACCACTGCCCAGTGACACCACATTCTTGATTCAGAACATGGAGAAAATCAAGCTGGTACTGACTTGGAAGCTTCATTCTCATTGACTAGCTTTTCGTAGTGATGAAAGGTGCTCTGCATGCTACCAGAGGAGAAAAGTAGTTATCAGTCTTACCTACCTATTGACCCTGCAAGCTATAGTAACAACTGCCCTGGCAAGACATGCCCACTGATGCAATAGTGGCATGAACATCATGGAAGTAACCAACCACTTTCTGATTGCATCTATGTCCCATTCCGCAAAATAAAACTCATACTTGGCACCATTATTGGGCCAAGAACCTATGGTTAGATAAGTCATAGGCCCTAGGGGAGCACCTTCTACTATTCTGCTAAATGATTTTATATATATATATATATATATATATATGAATGAAATGGAGACTCACAACTGGCCACATATACATAGAATAAGAGGCTATGGGATGCTCAGCTCTTAGAGTGGGACATGTATGTCATTCCTTCTTCTCCCATGACTCATGGATTATTGTAGAAGAGGAGGAAGAAAGACTGTGAGAGCCAGAGGTGGTGGATAGACTACAAAGAAATAGTGCCTTCCCCACACAATGAGGTAGCTGTGCATATGAACTCACAGTGGTTGTGACAACATGCAGAAAATCTAGCTCAAGCCAGACCAAAAGTATGGAGAGGGGAGTTAGGCACATAATCCTACCTACCCCTAGTTGTGGAGCGATTGTTAACTTGTGGGAGAGGGAGAGGCAGTTTTCTTTAAGAGCATAGCCCCTGGTAAGTTGACCATATTCCCGTAGAAGACCATGCATCCAAGAATATATTGGCAGCACAAATTGGACTTGATGGATAAAAAGTTAAAAAAGAGGACACAAAGTTGGGCCAGTAGGGAAAGGGGAAGTGGCTCTGGGAGGAATTGGGGAAGGGAGGGTAAATATCATTATACAAAATTCTCCAAAAACGTAAAAACACATTAATTTAAAAGGAGAGAGACTAAATTGAGAATGCCATTGAGGAGGCCCTATTCCAGAACAACTGCCAAGGGAAGTATTTTTCCAGGTTCAGCTGCCAAGGTGTACAGAGGGTACTATAGCTGTGGCAGAAAGGGGCCAGACTTCAATTTGAGCTGACAGCAGGATTTGGCAGTGTTGTGCATGTAGTGCTGGTTTTGCATGCATACAGAATATAAGACATATGAGGTCAGAGAGTCTTGCACCAAGATTCCAGTCAGCCATGGAGGCCGGACTGCATATGGCAGGGTAGATTACCTGGAGGGATGCCTTGAGAGGCCATTTCGTGAAGTGGTGATGGTGAGGTTTGAGTTGCAGTGGAGAAACTAGTATGTTGGAGGCAGATGAAGGATGAAGAAAGCAGAAGGCACAGAATAGAGCTGGCTGGAGAGGCGGTATGTGCTGTAGGCAGCTGAGCTGGAGGGGTGGGATATCCAAGCCCTTTGGAGAACAGATGATTCCATTGGTAGCTTCAGATGTCAGGCATGGGACCACAAGATTTAGGGTTTGCCCTCTAGGTTTACCTTTCCATTCCTCCCTTTTGGGATGTGAATGTTTTTTCCATGTTATTGTATATTGATATATGTAATTTGTGTTTTGGTTCTACAGGGCCTCATGGTTAAGAGATTGTTTTGACTCTATGAAGAGACTTTAGACTTTTGCATAATGTAGAAACCGTAAAGACTCTTGGGAACATTTGAAATTGGAATGAATGAATATGTGTTCATATTCATTGAACTATGGGTATGAGTCTTTGGGGGCTAGGGGTGGGTGGAATTTAAAGTGGTCAGTTTAAGTCATGTTGACAAGGGGTGTACTTGTAAGTGGACGTCTTCATTTCAGCATTCCTCGATTTGGATTTGTCTAGGAGCTTCTTCTCCGGGTGTTTCAGTAGGGATATTTCCAGAGAGGTTTAACTGTGGAGGGAAAACCTGCCGTGAACATAGGTAGTACTGTGAGTATGGGGACTAGAATGAATAAAAAGGGATAAAAGCAAAAGCCAGCTGAGCATCAGTATTCATCTCCCTCTGCCTCCTGACGGGATAGAATGTAACCAGCTGTGCCCCTTTCCCACCGCCATGCCTTCCCACAATAATTAATTGTATCTTCTCAGACTGTGAGCTAAAATAAACCCACCCTCCCTGAAACTTCAGCGTTTGTCAAGTGTTACCTCACAGAAATAAGAAAAAGTGACTTAGACAATTATTGTCTGGTATTTGTGTCTTTAGCTCCAACATATATGCAAAACAGTCACCTAAACGATGATTCTCAGACATAATTATTTCAGTTGTTTTAGTTTCTAAATAACTTGATAGCATTGTTTTTTTGTTGCTGTGTGTATGCACATCTGTTTGGAGGCCAGAGGTTGGTGTCAAGTGTCTTTCGTTACTGCTTCCCATCTTATTTTTTGAGGTAGGTGTCTCATTGAATCTGATACTGCTGGATTCTGACAGGCTGGTTGGCCAACAAATTCCCAGGATCCTCCTTGTCTTTGCCTCCCCAGTGCTGGGATTGCAGTTGTGCACTGCCATGCAGGGCATTTTTAATGAGTCCTGGGGATTGAACTCAGGTTTTCACGCTTGTGGGGCAAGTACTTTACCAACTGGGCTGACTCCCCAGCCTCTCAATTTTTCATTCTCACCAGTAGTGTACATTCCTACCAACAATTGCCACCAGCAGTATACAAGTTTCTACATTCTTACCAAGAACAGCTGTTGTTGTTGCTGTTGTGATAGTAACACTGTCTTGCTGTGGTGTTGTTTCATATCCCTCTAAGATGAGTGATGTTATTAGCATTTGTTCATGTGGCTATTGGCTCTTTGTATATCTTATTTGGAGAAATACCTCTTGAAGTCCTTTGAATCAGGCATGGCATGTTTTTGGTGTGTTTGTGGGGGGTGGGGTAGGGGGTATTGTGGGGACATGTTTGGCCATTAGGAATCAAACCCAGGGTCTTATTCATGCTAGGCAACCACTATGCATTGTTGAGAATGTCTGCATTAGCTTTCATAAGAGATACTCATTTGCTGTGGGCTTTTTCCTTGTAGTTTCCCCTCCTTGCCCTCCTTCCTTTCTTTCTTTTGGAACTGGAATGGACAGACAGTTATGTGGTGCAGGGAATTGACCCTCGGTCTCTGGAAGAGCAGCCAGTGCTCTTAACTGCTGAGTCATCTCTTTAGCCCCTTGTAGTGTAGTTTTTAGCTTTGATGTTTTATGGTAATGCTGACTGGGAAGGAGCTAGGAAATTTTCTTTTGTGTTCTTTTTTCTTTTTTGTAAACATGTGAGGAGGCTTAGTATTGATTCAGGTTTCATTATAGTTGAATCAATTATATTATCTATTCTGATTTTCTGTTTCTTCATGATTTAATATTGGTGGGTTTTATCTGGTTTATCCAGCTGGTCAGTGTACAATTGTGTCCCTGTAACCCCTTTATTGCTATAGAACCTGTAGCAGTGCCCTCACGTCCATTTATGATTTTACTAACTTAAGTTTGTTTTTTTTGTTTTTTTGTTTTGTTTTTTTTTATCTGCTTAGCTAAAGATTTGCTAGTTTTGTTGATATCGTCAAAGAAGCGTCTTTGCTGTCTCTGGATTTTCTCTTGTTTTTCCATTCTATGTCATTTGTTTTCTCTAATAATTTTATTTCCTTCTGCTAGCCTTGGATTTAGTTTGTTCCTCTTTTTATAATTCCTTAGGTTGTAAAGTTAGGTTGTTGGTTTGAGCTTTTTTGGCTTTTGTAGGGATAAATTTCCCTCTTTGCAACTGTTCTCACTGTGTCTCATAAATGTGTGTTTTCCTTTTCTAATTTACTTTGTGATTTGTTTGATCCATGAGCTGTTTAAGGGAATATTGTTCAATTTCCACATCTTAAGAATTTTGTGGTTCTATTTTTTTTTTGCTGATTTCTAATTTTATTATATTATGATCAGAGAAGATACTTTGTATCATCTTTTAACATCTGTTTAGTGTCTGAGTTTGCCACATAAATAAACATGGTCTACATTGGACCCCCAGACACAAAGACAGACAACAGCTGCTGTGCAGACAGCTCTGAGGACACTAGGCGGCAAGCACTTGTCCAGTAGAGACTCAGTATCAGCCAATAGAAAGACAAGAGTCTACAAGTTGAACTAGCCACCTGACCATCCATGTGTATGACTAGCAATTCCCAGTTTTCAAGGACCTAGAAAAGAAACTCCAATACCTCTCTCCCACCTCAAGACACTCTCTTTTCCACACATTTGGGAGGTATTATTACATAGGCATGGTTGACTATGTGTAGGGAGGCAATTAAACTTATTTCCAACACCTTGCCCTTCCCATAAGTTTGGAGCTAGGGCTGAAAGTTTTAACCCTGTAGTCGCTTGGTATTTCCTTTGGCTAGCCTCCATTCTGAAGCTGTCTGAGATTCTCCTCTAACCCCTATTCCTTGAGTGATTTCAATATGTAAAAGACAGTAAATTCCAAAGGTTTCATGAGTGCTGGTGGAGAACTATACATAAAGACCAAATATGTATTTTTTAATTATACCTTAGCGGTGTTTTTATATTTTCTATTCAAATTCTATACAGTGAATCGTCCTGAATATTTTTTCATTTAGACATACAAAATTTTTGTATAGGTAATTTTCTTACACTTTTATAAAACAAAGTGAACAAAGTTGGATTAATTTAAGAATTTTAAATTTTCTTGTTTTGTTAGAGATCTTCTTAGTTAGGCTTGGATAGATGTGGAACTAACAGGCCAATTATTAAAGCAGACTATAATGTGCTAGATGTGAATACTCTTTAAAGAGAGTGGGCCACTCTGGAGGCTTATTTCTTCCTTTTCAGTATTTATATGCTTGAAAACTGTGGGCGGGTGGTTCTGGGGAAGCGTGATTTTGCTTGCCAGGAGACATTTAGCAGTATCACAGCTGGGAGGTGAGGATTGATGCTGGTGTCTCTAGATGCCACTAGAGATGCTGAGAACTCCTCCTCTTAAATTATTTAGCCCCAAATGTCAATTATATTAAGGTTGAAGAACTCCGTCATATACCAGTTTGGGAATTGGCAGTAGTTAGCTGTATTTGAAACTTGAAGTGGTTTAAGTCACTAAGTTTATGGCTAGTTCTTCATCCTGGAACCTTATCCATTTAATGTGTTAAATATTTTGATTTATATGGACAACTCTCTTTTCTTTAAATTAGTGCTCTTTCTTTCTTTTTAAAACATTTTATTTATTTTTGGGGGGCAGGGAAGCATGTGCCATAGTTCATTTGTGGAAGTCAGGGGGCAGCTTGGGAAGTTGGTTCTCTCCTTCCACCAAATGGGTCCTGGGGTTTGAACTCAGGTTGTCTGGTTTGGCAGCAATGGCACTGACCTGCTGAGCCATCTCTCATCTCTGGCCTGAGAAATGCTTCTTGTACCTGCTTATTGAGAAACTACACTGTAACTATCCAAATTACCTAAATATGGTTGTTAGCTAATCTACTATGTAATCTGGGGGAGAAAAACTATAAAATCCTTGTTCTTTTTATGGTCCTAAGCTTTTCAGAGTTTCACTAATAAGCATTTATATCTAAAATAGAAAGATTTCTGAAGATTAGGGATGGTGGTTCTAGCCTGCAGTCTCTGCACTCAGGAGGCAGAGCCAGGATTGCCATGACTTGGAGGCTAGCTCAGGCTAGAGTTTCTCTAGTTTTTTGCATTTCACTATGTAGGTCCAGTGTTTATCTTTAGGATCTTCTTATTATTGCATTTTATTTATTTAGTGTGCATGTGCATATACAGGCATGTGGAGATCAGAGCTTTCAGGAGTTGGTACTCTCTAGTATTTGGGTCCAAGGGATTGAACTCAGGTCATTGGGCTTGAGATCATGTGTCCATCCACTGAGCCAACTCCACCATTAGGGCATTTTTCCTTTTCCATTTTTAAAAAACACATTTATTCATTCATTCATTCATTCATTCATTCCACCATTAGGGCATTTTTCCTTTTCCATTTTTAAAAAACACATTTATTCATTCATTCATTCATTCATCCATCCATCCATCCATCCATCCATCCATCCATCCATTTATTTATTTATTTATCATCCTGGCTGTAGTCTCCCCCGCCCCCCGCTCTGTCCTCTCCACCCAGGCCCCCCTCCCTATCCCCTTCTGCTCCTATACCCCAATCTACTCTTCTTTTTTTCTGTTTAGGCAAGGGCAGGCCTCCCATGAGTATCTACAAATCATGGCATATCAAGCTGCAGTAAGACTAAGCACTTTCCCATGTATTAAGTCTGGACAAGGTGACCCAGTATGAGGAGTAGGGTCCCAAAAGCCAGTAAAAGAGTCAGAGACAGACCCTGCTCCCACTGTTAGGAGTCCCACAAGAGGACCAAGCTACACAACTGTAACATATATGCAGAGAGCCTAGGTCAGCCCCATGCAGGCTCCTTGGTTGTTGGTTCAGTCTCTGTGAGCCCCTATGAGCACAGGTTGGTTTTTGTGAGTTTTCTTGTGGTGTCCTTGACCCCTCTGGTTCCTACAATCCTTTCTCCCCCTCTTCTGCAGGATTCCCGAAGTCCTAATGTTTGGCTGTAGGTCTGCATCTGTTTCCTTCAGTTGCTGGATGATGACTCTTTGATGACAGTTGGGCTAGGCACCAATCTGGTTACAGGAGATGGCCAGTTCAGGCTATGTATCTGCTATTGTTAGGAGTCCAAGCTGGGGTCATCCTTGTAGATTCCTGGGAGAGTCTCTTGTGCCAGGTTTTTACCTGACCCCAAATGCCCCTGCCCTGCCCTTTCCAGTAGTCTCTTTCAGTACTCTCCCCCTACAATTCCCCCCTACCTGATCGCTTATGTGCCCATCCCCACCTGCCCTCAGTCCTCTCATGAAATCTCTTCTATTTCCCACATTTTTCTTAATCCAGAGGGTTTTTGATCTTTCAGGTGTGTCTTCATTTTCCAATGCCCTTTTATTTTAAAGTATATAAATGAGTACTCATCTTAAAGATTGCACAATACAGGATGGATTATAATAGTTACCTGAAATAGTTCACTAATTTTTAATGAACTGAATAGTGAAAAAGAATTGTTTAGCTCATGTGCTTTCAATATAACTTTAATTTGTGATTTCATGTATTATTTTTCTTTCTTTCTGATAGGCATTCAAGGATATGCTATATTCAGCTCAGGACCAGGCACCTTCTGTCGAAGGTAAGATGAATTAATTAACTTCTAGGTTTAGTCACAGAAAAACTTCTTTTTAAGGAAAATATTTTAAACATCAGACTATGAAATGAATACTATAACTTTCTCTATTATGTATGTCTTTTTTGGTTTGATATGGTTTTTTTGTATTTTTTTTATTTTAACTTTTGTTTGCTTCACACTTAACTGTGGATGCTTGTGATAGATCTTGTATTATATTCTTGAGTCATCTACTATTTTATATGAAGTGCTTCCCATAGGCTCATCTGCAAAGGTTTTATCCTAGTTGGTGACACATTGTGGGAAGTTGTGGCAACTTTTAGAGGTAGGCTGTGGCCTATTTGGAGCAAGCAAATCACTGGGAATGTGCTCTGGAGTGACAGACCTTGTCCTGAGCCCCTTCTAGTCTCCCAGTGTTCTGCAATGCACTGAGCTGCTGTGTTCCACCAGATGCTACCTGCCATGATCCTTGGCCCAGAAACCACCAAGCTTTTGGGCCTCAGGACCTGTGAGCCAAAATAAATCATTCTTCCTTTTAAATTGTTTGTTGTGGATATTTGGCACAGTGACAAAAAACTGACAAACACATCATCTTAGGACTGTGAAGCATACTGGTTTAGTCTGAGGCTTTTCTGACACCTTCCTCCCTCAGTGTTTATATCCATCCATCCATCCATCCATCCATCCATCCATCCATCCATCCATGAAGTCTTAGTCCATAATTAGTTAGAGCAGTACAACATTTCTGTGTCTGTTTTATATAGTACATGAAGCTGTATTAACAAAGTCTAAGACAGGATTTTAGCTTCAACATTTTTTTCACTTATGTATTGCAGTGGTGGGGCATGCCATTGTATGCTTACACAAGAGGTAAGCAAGAGTCCCAGGGATTGAACTAAGGCTGTCAGACTTGCCAGCAAGTGTCTTTACCTGCTGAGCCATCTCACCAGCCCCTAAGCTTCAACGTTTTTAAAGGGAAAAGTGTTTGTTAGGACTTGATGACATCTAAAAAGTACTTCTGTCTTCGTTCTCTTTTTCTTTTCCCCACAGACCTTAAGTTTTAGTAGAGCTAAAAGCTTTGGTGCCAGAGAGGAATATTTTTATATTAAACTTGTGATTGCCAGTTATGTCTCACATGCAGCAAACCTGAGGGTCTTTTTATTTAAACACAAACAATTTAAAAAAAAAAAGTAGCACTTTGACCCTATCTCAGACTAATTGAGATAGGATCTTGGAGTGGAATATGGGCATTGTAATGCTTGGGGTAGGTATTGATTTTTACAATTTTAAACCATTTCCCAATGATATATATATTTGTATAACCAC
Organism: Neotoma lepida; assembly: GCA_001675575.1. Lineage (NCBI taxonomy): Eukaryota > Metazoa > Chordata > Mammalia > Rodentia > Cricetidae > Neotoma > Neotoma lepida. The sequence continues at coordinate 8,748 of LZPO01097144.1, read as the reverse complement.
AGTAAAGTCAGTTTGGTTAATACTAACCCTCCTTTAGACATTAATTAGCCAATAGGTTAGTAGGTTTCTTAAATTCATTGATAATTTGGTTAGTTTATTTATATAAGGAATTTGTTTTTTTAAAAGATGGAGTCCCATATAGCCCTGGCTGGCCTCAAACTCACCAGATTAACACAAACTACCTTAAACTGGATCCTTCTACCTCTGCTTTCTGAGCACTGAGATTATAAGCATGTGTCACCACATCTGGTTATATATAAAGAATGTTTTTTTTAGTTTATCTAATGGACATTTATTTTTTAAATGTTACTATTGAATTGAATGTAAATAATTGAATGTAAATGTATAATGTTATTTAGATATGTTAAATATTTATAGCTTATGGTTAAGATTAAAGAATATTTATAAAATTTCTGAATTTGTCTTATTCTCTAAACGCAATCTTTGAAAACATTTGAGGCAGCACCAGAGCAAGCTTTTAATAAGTATATATGTTACATAATAATAACTACCAAAGGTATAAAAAAAAGTAAAAGCTGAGGAAATCTGAGTAAATTAGGGACTTTGACTAATAATAATATATCATTATTACTAATTATTAATTGTGATAAACTGGTATATGAGATGCTCATGACAGGAAATGGGTAGGGGTGTATGGGAACACTCTGTACTATCTTTGTCACTTTTTGGTAAATGTAAAACTATTTTAAAGTGAAAATTTTATTTTAAAAGAAATAGATACCATAAGGTTTCATGCCGCTGCCAGAAGCTAAATGTAGATTTAACTCTGAGGTTTTCTAGAGTTCTAAGGATAGGACAGAGGAGAACATAATTTCAAAGTGTACATGAGAGGGCCATGGAAATGGCTCAGGAGTGAGTAAAGGTGCTTGCCATGCAAGCCAGATGACCTGAGTCTTGATACCTGGAACCTAGGTAAAGGTGGAGGGGAGAGAACTAACCTACAGAGTTGTTCTCTGTCCTCTGCACACGTGCTGGGGCATGTGTTTCCATACACACACATCAAGCACACACACAACATTAAATTTTTTTTNAATTTAAATATACATGAGGCAGATGTATACTAGTTCCTCAGGAAGGCCAACTTTGAGCCAGAAATAAAAGAAAAGGTTTCCTTTGGCCTGTATAAAAAGTAGTTTGTGTGGTGGATAGGATCTCTAACAGCAGTTTCCCAGAAAGCATGAGACACTGAGTTTAACAAGGTTGCTTCCTGTGATCCAAGGATGCAATCTAAAAATGCATTACTATGACCCACAAGTGCCCTATCTGGTTCTCTGTTGATTTCACCTCCTGTACCATCCACTTGCTTGCTGGCTCCAGTCACTTTGCCTTTCTGTATCTAAGTCTAGACAAGCTTGGACTTATATTAGAGCTTTGCTCTCTGCTCCTTTCTTGAACCATAGATGTGTCCTTCAATTTAAAATAACCATTCAGTTACATTATATTACATCATCCTATTTTGTTTATTTCTTTCCATAACATTTGTCACTAACTAATATTTATGGATGTTTTGTTCTATTTTGTTTTGTAGAAACAAGGTCTCACTTAATATGCTGCCCAGGGTGCCTTTGAACTTACAACCAACTTAGCTGAGATTACAAATACCATGCCTAGATCTGGAATACAAATCTTTTGAGATCAAGATTTTTATTTATTCATTTTTTACTGTTTTATATCTAGTATCTAAAATATACATGACCTTTACACATTTACTTGGCTCACGAGTAAGTAGGAATACATACATTTTTACCTTCAATCTTATATGAAGCCTATGCATTGTTTTGGGGAGAAAGAGCAAATCAACCTAGTTTGCTTCTGTATGTAGTGGTTTTTGTTTGTTTTGTTTTCCTTTCATTCTCCTGTAGGCGGACTTTTCTGTCCCAGCAGCTGCTCCCCAAATAACCACACAGAGACTTAACATTAATTATAAATGTTTGGCTGATAGCTTAAGTTTGTTTTTAGCTAGCTCTTATAACTTAAATTAACCCATTTCTATTAATCTGTGTGCTGCCCTGAGGCTCCTTTACCTCATTTACCCCATGTATGTACTTCCCATCCTGCTCACTCTGCTTCTGAACATGGCGTCTCCTTAGACTCCCGTGACTCCACCCTTCTTCCTCTCAGCATTCCCTCTGTCCCGAAAATCCTGCCTAGTTATTGGCCAGTTAGCTCTTTATTAGCAGTGAGAGCAACGTATCTTTACAGAAGGATTATTTCACAACATTCTCCTTTAGAATATAACATTTCACCTGCTGCTTAGATGATCAGACATTTTGTTTGTTGTGTTTTATAATGTTGATGTTGTAATTTGATAAAATATTGTTTGATGTGACAAGTAGCTTTCTTTAAAATGAGTAAAACACATAAGACAAGGTCATAATTGTAAAGTTCTTATGTTTTTATAACATATTGTTTTGATGTCCAAGGCCTGACAAATTATTGACTGTATTTTCTTTGCAGGAGGAGACTAAGTTTCTTTTGTGCTTTTATATGTTTGATATGTCTCCTTTCAAAGATGTGTAAAGTGTAGATATGGATTTGAGAGATCATATGTGAGTTGTTAGGTTTTGGTTTTCTTTCTCGGTCTAGTTAAAAATTTAAATGATATTGAATTAAGATAGAAAGAATAGTCATTTTCCTTTGCACTATTTAGTATTGCATTCCTCTTGGTGGGGACATACTTAGCCCACCTTAGCTAAATATAGCTAGTTCATTAGTTTAATACAGCTATCTGAATTGCTATAAGTACTGTCTACCAGCCTATTCTGTGTTTTTCTAACATTTTTTTTACTCTTTACCACCTTTTCTCCAGTCTTATACATGGGTTTTGTTGGAACATTTTGCCTTCGATCTGTTTATTTTTGATTAGCAGATGTGTTACAGTTTCCCTAAGCTCCTTAGGATTGAGCTCTTAGTGGTGCTGTAGATAAAAGTATGCTTGTAAATAATTCATTCTGATTATCTGCTTGATTGAACAGAGTCCACTTCAGGCATATTCTTGTGTCTCACCTCTGTCCCTAGGTCTTTGTTGTTTTTAACAGATGTGAGCTTTTTTTTTTTTCTCTGAAGATTGAATTGCATTTCTAAAATTCATGAAGTAGTTTCTGACTGTGCAGGATTACTGTCAAGTGTACATCCATGATATGTTACTTTTTTCATGATGTTTATAATCTGGTCTCATAGTCTCCATTTCCTTTTTTATTAGGTTGTCTCATTATCTCTGAAAATTGTTTTTCATAGGTTTTATGACCCAGGAAATAAAATCTTTGACATTTATAAAAGAAAGAGCTGTATTAATGTGCTAGCTTTTAAGCTGGGCAGCTGCAAAGAGTAGCTTTTCCTGTTTTGGTTGGTGTTATTTTGTCATTATGTTTTCAAAAATCCTTTTGCTTGAGATGAGTTTGTTGTAAGAGAAGACCAAACTAGGGAGTGGTAATGGAATCCTCAGATTATGTCTAGCAACTTTTTTTGAGAACCATGAAGAAATAAATATGACTAAGAATTGGAAATTGAAATAAGAGCCAAACCATCTATTGTCATTTCTTTAAGAATTAAAAAAAAAAATCTTTCATTAACTCTGTTAGAAAGGATATAAAATCCTGATTGATACCCAGAGTCATGAAGTCCATCGAGTTAAGGGTATGCCTTATTTTCCTTATCTCATGTTTATATTGGGAAAGGATTGCATATTTATTTCATTTGCAATGTTAAGTGACAGCTTGTAGATGGAAACGATTTATTCCCTAGAAAACTGGGCTCGTGTGTTCTTGGAAGATGCCACCAACCTCAGTGTGTTTTGGTAATAGAGTACTTCTGAAGAACAAATAGCATTACTCTCCCAGCAGAAGAAATATCTACTCTTTCACAGAAAGTGAATTAGAGATAATTTAATGTTCATTCTTAGACATTAGCTAATCATATAAATAGGTAACAGAATTCTATTATAAAAACAAATGCAACTCAGTAGACTATAGATGGGATGCTGGAGGAAATGAAATGTTTCTAATGCAGGTTTTTAATCTTGGCGATCCTACAGAGTAAAGTACCTTTAGTATTTCATATAGAGTCACCATTAATCACACAGTGCTGTTTCTTAATTTATAAGAACAGCACAGAAGAGACAGCATTAAAAACGTGTACTTGCATGTAAGACAAGTCATTTAGGAAAATATAGTGAATGAATGGGATCTACTAAATGATAAAAATGCTACAAGTACCATTTATTTGCCACCAGTACAAAATTTACGTTAAAAAAAAAATCCAGCTGGGTGGTGGTGCACGCCTTTACTCCCAGCATTCGGGAGGCAGAGGCAGGTGGATCTCTGAGTTTGAGGCCAGCCTGGTCTACAGAGTGAGTAGAGAAACTCTATCTCAAAAAACAAAACAAAAATTTAGGACTGGCACGATGGCTCAGTAGGTGCCATACAACTCTGATGACCTGTTTGGTCTCCATAACCTACAGAAAAGTTAAAGCAGAGAACTAAGTCCTGAAAGTTGCCCTCTGACCTCCACGAGCTGCCACGGTGTGTACACATGCACACGTCACAGGTACATGAGCAAATAGCAATAAAAATAAATAACAAATTTTAAAAAACTTTTAAAAATCCAAATGCTGGCATTATCCAGAGTAATGTAGCAGATATGATAGTTACTATTAGTTCTCAGTTTGCCAGAGTTTAGAATCGCTTGGGAGGTGGGCATCTGGACATGTCTATGGGGGACTGTTTAGATTACATTATTAAATGTAAGAAACCCTGTCTTGTTTGTTTGTTTTGAGATAAGGTCTCACCGTGTAGCCCTGGCTGGTCTTGAACTCACAGAGATCTGCTTCTGCCTCCTGAGTGCTAGGCTAAAAGGCATGCACCACTATGCCTGGCTGAGAAGAGCCATTTTAATTGTGGACATAACCTGAGCTGTAAAAATGGAAAAAGAGAACTGAGCACTAGATTACCTGTATTCATTACTCTTTGTTCCTGATTGTGGGTGCCATGTGACCAGCTTCCCCAAGCTCTATTGGCTGTGACTGCCAGGCTATGCAAACCTGTAACCACAGCAGATAGAACTGTGACCTAAAATAAGCCCTTTCTCCCTTAAGTTGTATTTGTCAGAGTATTTTATCCCAGCAATGGGAAAAGAAGCTAAGATAGCAAGTTTTTTTAATTGTGAATTAATAATTGTGAAGTTTGAACCATGTTCACTGAAACATATGGCTTGCATTAATGCTTTATCTCCCATATTTATATTAAAAATTCATACACAAATGAAACTTCAGTCAATACCTGATTTCTGCCCCCCACTTTCCCCCTTCCAATCATATGTTTAGGTGCCTTTTGGCCCCATGGCGTGGAGGAATCTAACATTTAGAACTGCCAATAACAGGAAGACTAGGGAAAAAAATTGTTGTAGATTGAAATGTTTCCCTCAGTGTATTCTTAAGCTTGTTCTCTGTGGATGTGGCTGTGGTAACTGGATGTCTCCTGGCATAGTTGTTACAGTTTGGTGTGGATAACACACAGGTTGGTATCTTCAAAGAAGCCTCCTGCAAAGCACCAATTGGCTGTTTTGTTTTGAAGCCTTGAGCAGTTTTTCATACCAGAGGCTTGAAGTGGTATTTGTGAATTTTGGGGAGTGTCACAGTCGCAGGCCTGTTAGGCGGAAGTTTCCTCACCCCTCCCCTAGAGGGAGCACCCTTGCTAGCAGCTTTTGTAGCCAGTTGTTTCCTGGATGCTTTCCTCTGGTGGGTTTGCAGGCAGTCTGCTGTGCAGGAACTGTGGTATAGAGTCCTCTTCACCCACTTCTCCTTCAGCTCCAGCTTGGTGAGCTAGAGGAAGCCTTGGCTTAGGGAGTGGCAGTGGCTCTGAACACACCCTTCTTTTATTTAAGAATTGTTTGAAATGAAATAAAGAAGGAATAACTATAAAATATTAAATAATGAAACAAACAAACAAAACCTTGGGAAGTATTGGTGTAGATAGCACTATAGAGAAAATTGACAAATGGATGTGATGGCTTCAGGTCAGACTTTCTGTGCTGGCACAGACAAATGCCTCCCTGCTCGTGACCATGCCTTGTTCCACCTTTCTTCACTAAATGCCCATGGTAACTACCTGAAGGAAACAAAGGAGCCCGAAGAACTTCCCCTTAAACCCCGAAGGCTAGTGTAAGACATTCCCTTGAAATAATTGGTTCATACTCATAGTAGAACTTATTCTTAAAAAGTAGATAATCCTTCAAAATAATTTCTTGTAGCTGCTGTACATTTTACCACCAACTAGATGGCCTAAAACAATAGAAATTTATTTTCTAACAGTTCTGGAAGCTGCACATACATGACAATCAAGGATTTTCTTCCCTTTCTTTGTATTACTGTTGTTAGGTATTCCTGACAATTGCCTAGCATTAGGTCTGTTAATTAAGAGGTACAGAGTGATTCTGTTCTCTTGATCCTATCTGTATTCATTAGCTGGAATTCCGTAAAGAGAAATTTACCTTTGTCAGTGGATTATTCTTAGACATGGGTTTTCTAAGAAATGTAATATAATTGTTTGTTCCTTTGTCCTTATTTAAAAATTTAAAAATAATTTTAGCTATCCAATATTTTCCCCAAATTAACAGTGAAAGATTTATTTTAAAGTATTTTTTAGCAAATTCATATATCTAAGCATATTTAGTATGCTTTGGTCCAGTGTGATTTTACATCTATTAATTATCAAATTCTCAACCTTGGCCAGTCAGAGTCTCTTTTAGGTCATTTCCAAAGTCCTTTTGATATAATCCTAGTAGTCTTCAATAGCTTTTCTGTATGGTGACAAACTGATCACACTTAATTCTAGTCTGGGACCCAGATAGACCTTGCCATTTTATCATGGAGTCTTGGCTCTTTTAGTGGCTTCCAGGAAGGTTTTCTTCCTTTAGAAACTGTATACTGGACATCTTTTTGAATGTATCACTGCTGTTGGGCTGTTCATTGAAATGAAATCATGCATATATATCTGAAAACATACAAAGATAAACACATGCACATCTTGTTAAAAAACAAAATGCTTTATTTGTTAAATGTCAGATTCTTAGTAAGTCCACTTTGGATTTGAAGAAGTGCTTTGGTTGAAATGTGATAGTTTTTAGGTTGAGTAATATTCTCAAGTGTAGCAAGCACAAGCTCAGCTCCTTAGGACTAGAGTGTTGAGGATGGGGATCTATATTGATTGAGTTTTGATTTTCTTAGTCATAGGGTGAGAGGTGAAACATTGTTTATCACCTAGGAGATTGAGTGGCAATTTGTGCTTCCTGATGAGAAACTGACCTGCTATATGTTTGTTACAAGACGTACAATCAGTGGGATTGGAAAAGGAAATTGAATTTATATTGGTGTGTTATCACATGCAATTAATTTTGCATATACACCAGAGGCACATGCATCTTTTTCCAGGTTGAAATATCTACAATCTGACATAGTGTGATAAATACATTTTAGAGTTCTGTTCTACAATCACTGTGCAGTTTTAGACTATGAGTTCTCATTAGGTTTTTTTTATAAAGGAATGCTTTTTGTCATTACAATGGGAAAAAATAACTAGTTGTGTGCGTTTCTTTTACAAAGATAGATCAGAATAAAATAATTTGTATGGTAAAATGTATTATGGTTTTTTTGTAAGAAATAAAAAATACAGATCTCTTGTGTGCTAGTAAAATATGTTATCTTTTAAGACTCTAGTGACTTTTTGCTTCAAAAAATGTGATGATTCACTTATGAAATGGTAAATAACGTTGTGACAGAAAAAGTTAAGAATACACAATAATATTGTATATTAGGAAGGTATATATCTTCATGAGCATTTTATCCAGTGACCACAAAATCATCTCATCTTTATAAGTGAAAGTAGTGAGAGAATGCTTAGTAGAGGAGGTGGGATTTTAATCAGATCTTGAAACCTAGCTAACATTTTTTATACAGCTGTGAGAGAGGGCCTTCTAGGCACAGAGAAACTATATAAAAACTATACTTGTAACTGACTGAGACAGGAAGGTTGTGAGTTCAAGGTCAAACCTCAGCTGGACTGTCTCAAACAATTGTAATGAAGAGACGGGTTACAGCAAAACAAAACTATTGTAAGTAAGCAAATTAGTAACTGTGGAACTTGTCAAATCATTTTGTTGCCTGGCCTATTAACTTTGTCTTTAGGCTGTTATATTTTATTAAACAGATTTGTGTTTATGTAGAAATAATTGTACTTTTGGCATAGTTAGTATAATTCTTGGCTTCTGTACTGCTTTCCCATATACTGAGAATGTAATCAACACCACAGTTGTGATCTTTTGGGCAAACCAATTACTTTTGTCTTTTTAACATTCATGCATGCTTAGTTCTGTTTTATAGAATGTGCTTTCTCTGGAAATGCTACTAGCAACTCCTACTCATTTGAGACCCAACTGAAAGTCGTGTCCTTTCTGATCTTTAAGGAGTTTATGGTGAACTGTATCACCATGTATTTTTTAATGCAATTTATGTTATGTAATGTTTAGAGAGACCAGAAAAATGAATGAAATTATGGTGTACAGTTACATATGGTGTCCCAGGCCTATAATCTCAGCCCATTAGAAATGGAGGCAAGAGAATCCTATTTTGAAGTCAGCCTGGGCTACAGTAAATAGAGGGCTAGCCTGGAGCTACATCCAAGACTCTGTCCGACCTAGTTGTTCCTCACAATTGTTGAGGGTACTACAATAGCT
>LZPO01097143.1:453591-474384 GCA_001675575.1 Neotoma lepida | reverse complement strand
ACAGAGAGAGGGTGCAGTCAAAGCCCTCTGCTCACTGGTCTCAAAGTAGATGTGGCATTCATTCTAGTCAGAAGGATCTTGTCTCATTGGGATTGTCTGTCTCTAATGAATAGTATCTTCTCTCTTGCCCGAAATTACCTGGTGCCCCCATTTTCCTTGTTTGTGATAACTGACTTTTTGCAAGGTTAGGTTCCAAAGCAAGACATTTAGTTTTATTTCTGAGATCAGAAGATGCCAGTAAAAGTGGAAATGATCCAGCTGAGAGTAGGAATCTTCCCCGATCCTGGGCTGTTAGTGCTTCCCCCCCCCCACTCCCCGAAATGGGATTTGTCCCACCACCACGTGTATTGTTGGCACAAATCCTCGGAATATGGCTTCAGAGTGGAGTCTCTCTGGGAAGGGATGTACCCAAGCCACCCTATAGTCTCCAGTCTCAGGGCTTAAACCTGAGCCAGGTTCAGTGTGTCAGGAGAACAAGNCTCCGCAGTTGGGAAGATGGAGGCTTCTTTAGCATACATATCATGGATATTGAGGATCTTATGTATTCCAGGCTGCTGCCTGGCATGGAGTCGTCCCCACCTCAGCCTCTGGAGTGTTGTGATTACAGCCTTGTACAACATGCTTCTGGAACAACTGAGACGTGACTTGGTGGGACACAGGAAGCACTTTTGGACTGGAACTCCAGAACCCCATGGCCTGTATAGGTCACCAAGAATCCTTCCACCTCTGCCTTGCACGATGCCCCCAACCCCCNACTATTCTCTCTATTGCACATATGAACTTCCCTGGTGCCAACCTCTGTCTTTAGAACTTTACCTGGGTTTCCCATTGAAATCTAACAGTTGACAAGCACTGACCTCCATCTCCTCCTCCTTTCTCTCTCCTCCTTTCCCTTTCTTCCTCTCCACACTCCCCACTTCCTCCTTATTTTAGCCAATGGGAAATGGAGGCAAATGGGAAATTAAAGACTTTGCCTGAAGCCCCATGTTAGGTGGGGGAAGAGAACAGGCTCACCCTTTGCTGCAAACCTGGTCCTTGTCATGAGGCTTGGTCACTGTCCCAGCTGTTCACCAGTGTGCCATCTCCAGTGGCCCTGCATGCTGGAAGGAAGCACTTGTCTTGGGGTCCNGATTGTCTATCTGTGTAGCCCTGTCGGTCTAAGACACATATATGCTCCTGGCCTTGGACACACCTTGGCTTTTCTGGCCTTAGAGAGGTGGCCTTTGCTGTCTCTCAATTCATCTCCCTCACCTCCCATTCCTCTTCTTCTCACCAAGTGAGGGACAGGTTCTTCCCACCTTCATTTTGTTAAGAGAAGACTAGAGTTTCTCAGAAACAAGTCTTGGAGGCTTTGAGGGACAGGAAGCACAACCCAGACAGTACAAACAAATGCGGTGGGGAGCCTGGGTCTCCACTCATTCTCACTGGGCTTCACCATGTGGAGGTTTGCACTAGGCCTTGGCTCTAGACCTNGGGCCTTCAGAAGACCTGATATCCTCTGGTGCAAATCAGGCTTTGGTGTGGCCTTGGGCTTGCTTAGCTCTGCTGTGTTCCCTTAACATGGCCTAGGCCATTCAGACTTGGCCAGTGGAGTAGTGGCTGCCCGAGAAAGCAGACAGATGGGCAGTTCAGCATGCTGCTTCATTAAGGCCCCTCCCTGGTCTCCTCTGATCACCCCAGTGCTCCCTCTGGTTTCAGTGAGTGTTCAGCTTCTCCTCTGTCTGTCAAAGCCCTTTGGACACTCATGTCATCANTTTAAGGGAGTCCTTATGTCTCCATACTTAGATGTTGTAAGTCAAGTTAACAAGCGAATACTGATTTACCATGACTTGAGCCAGGCATGGTGGCTTCCCATTCATAAATCAGCACTCAGAAGGCCGATAATGGAGTAGTGACTCAGTGAGTTTAAGGGCAATGTAGGCAATATGGTGACTCTCCTGTTTTAAATAAATAAATAAATAAATAAATAAATAAATAAATAAATAAATAAATAGAAAGTCAGGGAGATGGCTCAGTGGATAGAAGTACTGGCCACACAAGCCTGAGGACTTAAATTCCATCCCAAGGACCCACAGTGTGAGGACAGAACCGAGTCTGGAAAGTTGCCCACTGACTGCCACATGTGTGCTTGTATATGTACCCCCAAATAATAATTAATAAATTAAAAATGGAAAAGAAGCCATATGTGGTGGTATATACCTTCGATCCCAGCTCTCGGAGGCAGAGACAGGCAGATCTCTATGAGTTCAAGGCCAGCCTGGTCTACAGAGTGAGTTCCTGTTCAGCCAGAGCTACATTGTGAGGCCATGTCTTAAAATAAATAAAAACAAAAATAAAAATAAGAAAAAAATGTAATAAAAGCCATAAGAAAGAGATAAAATCAAAATGGCATAATTGAAAATACGTATAAAGTGATGAGTTTTAGATGAATGAAAGTATGCAAGATATAAAAGATGGCAGGGTCTGATGATGAATGAAAGTATGCAAGATATAAAAGATGACAGGGTCTGATGAATGAAAGTATGTAAGATATAAAAGATGGCAGGGTCTTATTACTAAGAATATAAAGATTCTGATTATGGGCAGTGATATTTGGACAAGTAATAATATATATAACATATTATAATATTATTATATAATGTGTATATAATAATATAATAATATATATGTTATAAATTAGCACATAGTTCTTTTCTAACTTCAGTTTCCTTCAGTGCTAGTAAAATTGCTAATCATGTTTTTGTAGGTAAGAACTCATAATTTACATTGTAGTGATAGGAATGAGCTAAAGCATGAAAACTAAGATAAAGCTGTGTTTGAGGCTGTTTTGATTATGAGTTACTGCATAGCAAACCACTCCCAAACTTGGTGCTTTAAAACAACTTNCACTCAGTGATGAGGAGGATCAACCCAAACAAAGTATATAAGATGTCTTAAGGGAGCCTGTAACTTGNTATGCTAATTTTNAAAATGAGAGGCTGGAGAGATGGCTCGGTGGTGGAGAGCATCTATAGGAGACCTGAGTTTGGTTTCCAGCACCCACGTCAGGCAGCTCACAAGCCTCTAGAACTCCAGCTCAAGGGACTCTGATGCCCTCTTCTGGCCTCCTTGGCACCCGCACTTACATGCACACACCCATGTGAAGACACACACACATACATGCATATAATTTTTAAAAAATCTTTTAAAAGTGAAGAAATAACAAAGAAAAACAGCAACAACAACAAAAAAATTGGAATTTGAAACCAAACCAGAACAGCCACCACTATTATCTCTTGTGATGTTGAGAGCCCAGTGGGCTTCTCAGCACATCTGCCATTGTTCTTGCTTGGGAGTCTGAGGCAATCGTGGTTAGGGAAGGGTGTCTGGGATCATAGGAGGCTGACTGGACTGAAGGCAGGCAGCACTGGCCTTTCCACTCTCCCCAGGATGTCTGTGGACCTCTCTGTAATGGAGCAACTGGCTTCCCCAGTGGAGTAGCTGGAAGTCTTGCAAGGTGCTCAAAACTCCCAGAAGTGAGTGTTTAGGAAGGGAAAAGGAGGAGCTGGCAGTNTTCTGAAAGAGCACTTCCAAACTTAGGAGACTTATTTCCAGCACATTCCATTTGTTAGCATGAGTCACAAGCCAGCTCAGACTCACTCACTGGGGAAGGAGTACCAGGACCGAAACAACAGAAGTGTGTTTGTTCTCTGGGGCATTCTTGGGAGGGCCGGTATCTCTAGGCTGGAAGTGGTGAATAGAGAGAGAAGACGGAAACCTGCAGCCTTTACTCTGGGGCCCTCAGAAGGCAGAAGCTGGGGAAAGTTGAGGAGAACATGGTTGGAGTCCTTGGGCACAGGAGGAAATCTAAGCAAAGGACGCCTGAGGTCATCACTGGCCGATGTGAGGCCATCGCCTTCACTGACATGGCAGGAGAGAGCGTCCTGTCCAAAGCAATTTCCAAGCAACACATTGAAAGCACCCTGGAGCTCCTCCGAGCTGCCTTTGTCAGTCAGGAGAAACCTAACAGTGAACTAAGGAAGGCGCTGTTCCACTTTTGAGCAGAATTGAGGAAATCTAAGGAGGTAGTCGTGCTGTTCCAGCTGAAGGCTCTCAATGGAAGAGCAGGCTTCAGGGCAAAGGTGCAAGTCGGGGTGCTGCCAGTAAATTGTGAGCTGAGATGGAGAGGGAGCCAAGGGTGTGGCTTTAAATCCTTCAGCAGTGTCTCAATAACACTCAAGGGCATGTCTTGTAGGCCTCATGGGTAGACAGCAAGCTTCTGAAGACCTTGCAGATACTCTCTGCGCTCTACTGGACAGCAGGGCTTCTAAGGACTTCAACAAACTCTTTACTGGTGGCTTAAGTCAAGATAAGCCTTAAAGTAAATAAATGNTTGTGGCTTTTGTCTAATGGAGGAAGTTAGAATGTGATATATAAAAGCCTACACAAGCTAGAGAAATGGCTCAGAGGTTAAGAGTGTTTACTGGTCTTGTAGAGGATCTGAATTCCTTTCCCATCACCCACAGTGAACATCTCATGTCCTCTGATTTCTCCAGATGCAAGGGATCTTGTCCTCTCTTCTGGCCTCCATGGTACTGCACTCATGGGCAAATGCCCCTACACACATTTACACATAGTTAAAAATTGAGGAGAAAAAAAGGAAGCCCACAAAGTTTTAAAAATAATTCTACCAGTTGGACTGAAAGATATATAGTTCAAATAAAGAAGGCTCTTGGTTATTTCTTACGAAAAGGAAGGACAATTGTCCTACTTTGCTCTCTGACCCAAAGCAACTTGGAGAAGAAAGGGTTTATTTGGCATAGACACCTTGAGTATAGTCTGTGACTGAAGAAAGCCAGGGCAGGAACTCAAGCAGGGCAGGACCCTGAAGTGAAATGAAGCAGGGACCATGGAGGAATGCTCATCCCCATGGCTTGCTCAGCCTGTTTTCTTATAACCCAGGACCATGTGCCCAGGGGTGGCATGGCCCACAGTAGGATGGGCCTTTCCAGGTCAACTATTAGTCAAGAAAGTGCCTACAGGCTTGTCTATGGGCCAGTCTGATGGAGGCAATTCCTCCATGGAGATTCCACCATCAGAGATGACTACAGCCTGTGTCAGGTTGACAAAAAACTAACCAGCACAATAATTAAGAATTTGGAGCCAGGAAAACACTTCTGGAAGAGAAAAAGTAGGCCTAATGACAGAGTTGGTGGTATGTGTGTAGCTCAGTTGCAGGCTTGCTCTTCTCCTCGGGAGATGAGCACCCATTACTCTTCCGTTGTGCCAGGCCCACTGCTNTGTATTGAATGTGGGAAAATAACTTGTCTTTTAGCTCACAAATCTTAGGACCAAGAAGAACCATGCCTGAAAGGTCACATGTGCACCTATACCCCACTTAGATGCCTAAGTCTTGGTTGTGGAACTTGAGTCTGAGAGTGTTTAATGACCTTGGGGGTTCTTGGTGAGCAGGTAGATTTGTACATTAGAGGAAGGTGATTCACTGGGATCAGACATGGGTAATTGGACTTCAAAGACAACCCCCCAATTCCCCCCAGCAATGAGCTACACTTCTTGCTATTAGCCACTTGTGTGGTCCNCTCATTTAAACCTGGGTTGTCTCTGTGACTTACTTTGGACCCACAGAAGCAGTGACCATGATGCTACATAACTTCTGAGCATAGGTCATAAAAGGCTTTTGGTTTCTACCTGGGGTCTTAGAATACTCACTGTGGGCTGAGTGGTGGTGGCACACTCCTTTAATCACAGCACTTGGGAAGCAGAGGCAAGTGGATCTCGGTGAGTTTGAGGCCAGCCTGGTCTACAGAGTGAGTTCCAGGACAGCTAAGGATGTTACACAAAGAAACCTTGTCTCAAAAACAAACAAACAAACAAAAACAGCATACTCCTGTGGGGTAGGCCAATCATCATATTAGGAATTTGATTCCTCTGAAACTATTATTCAGTGAGAGAGTCAAGACAGCCATAAGAAAGGCCACTTGGCAAAAGCAATTATGCTTAAGCATATCCCATGTGCTCCATCCATCCCATCTGAGGCGGGGGAAAGAGGATGTAAATGCTGCCATCTTGGATGCACTTGGCTTCAGGCTTCAGGCCTCGCTGCAGTTTGATTGCATGAGAAGTTCACATCACCAAGCAACCATCTCTCACAGTCAACTGGCAGAACTGTGAAAGAGCGTTGTGAGCCACTAAGGTTTAGGGTTGATTATACAGAAACAAGGAATGAGCACAAGAACATCACCTATTTTAATTTTAGAACTGCAGGGTAAACTGCAGAAGATCTAGATTTAAGATTGCTTCTCATGTAAACATGTGTGTTTGCGTCGACTTGTATGAGTGTGTGCATGGGCGTGTGAGTGCCTTGTGGGCTGTCTATCTCAGTTACTCCCACATTATTTTTTGAGACAGAGTCTCTCCTTGAACCTGGAGCTTGCTAATTTGGTTAGACTGCTTGATCATCAAATCACAGGAAGCCCTGTCTCTTCCTCCCTAGTGCTGGGATTCCAGGTGCCCACAGCTGTGCTCCACCTGGATGCTTGGTGATGGAAGTCAGGTCCGCGTGCATTTCCCTGGTGAACCACCTACCCAGCCCTTCTCATGTAAACTTAAAAAATATTGTCTTCAGAGCTGCTAAGATGACTCAGTCAGTAAAGGTGATTGCCACCAAGCTTGAGGACCTGAGTTCGATCCCCAGAAGCCACAAGGTGGAAGGAGAGAACTGACTCGTGCAAGTTGTCCTTTGTGCTGTGGTACGAATGCACANACACACACCTAAAATAAACAAATAGACAAATAAATAAGTGTGATAAATAATGTTGTCTTTAAAAACCTTCAAAATGACTGAATGCGCTGTTTTCCTTGCTCCCATGACATGCCTGGTAACAGTGACATCAGAAGGAAAGGTTTATATTGGCTCCTGGTTACAGGTGGGTTATAACCCATCATGGCTGGTNAGGCACCGTGACAGGAATGTGACACCATGACTGGCCACTAGGCATTAACAGTCAGGAGGCAAAGAGCAGACAGGAGGTGGGGCAGGGTCACAGAACATCAGTATCTGCCCACAGTGACCCACGTGATCAAGGATCCCACCTCCTGAAGATTCCACAACCTTCCAAAACAACCCCATTAGCTGAGGACCAAGTGTCTGTCACACATGTGAGCCTGTGGNGGACATCCTACATTCAAACCACAACATTTATCTACCAAAATTTCAAACTGGTGAGTTTTATCAAACACATATAAAGTTTAATAAAAATGTCTCAGTAAGGCTAACTTTAGGCTTGAGGTTTGAAATTTTGGTAGACATTTTTATAATAATGAATCATTCGCCATTGTGGCATTGTTCCATGTCTGGTTAGTTGCCAATGTAAGGAGTCAGTCTCATGTGTCATGCATTTGTANCTTGAGATGCATATGTGCAAATGTAGGTGAATCATAAATTATGTATCCCGGAAAATGTTCCACACCTGTGATTTGCAAATGCAGCAAACACTGGGCTAATCTGCCAGTACCTATGGAAGAAAATGTGTGTTTGCCACTACCAGGGAATACTGCTATCACGCCCTCTATTTGTGAGAAAGGACTTGACTGATAAATCCATCNGGTTTTTTCTGTTATGCACTTCCACCCTTCAGTCTGTCCTACCATTGCTAATGTGGGAGACAGCTTAATTCAAGGTTTGTATAACATNCAAACTCAGTCTCCTATTGACTCAAGGACACAAAAGTGTCAGTCATGAGAGTGGATGCTTAGAACTGAAGACCTTGAGTGCTGAGGTTGAGTGTTGGGTTCCAAGGAAGACAAAGATCAATGTGCTTTTGTTTTGTTTTGTTTTGTTTTTTTGTTTTTCGAGACAGGGTTTCTCTGTGTAGCTTTGCGCCTTTCCTGGAACTCACNCNGTAGNCCAGGCTGGCCTCGAACTCACAGAGATCCGCCTGCCTCTGCCTCCCGAGTGCTGGGATTAAAGGCGTGCGTCACCACCGCCCGGCAGATCAATGTGCTTTTATGTTACAAGTGTGCTTGTACGTGTACGTGTGTGTGTGTGTGTGTGTGCGCGTGTGTATGTGTGTGTGTGTGTGTGTGCATGTGTGCACGTATGTGTGAAATGTGGGTCCTTCCACCTGTAGGAAAAGAATGGGACTTCTTTTGCCTGTTGCTTCCAGCCTTCTTGTTCAAGTCTCTTTGCTTCTTTCCCGGATGTCTATGGGGCTCTGCTCCGGGGAAAATGCATTTTTATTCTGATTTAGTTCTTTGGCTTAAACTTGCAAGCATGGGCAACCCTTTGACATTGCGACACAGCACTGTCTACAAAATTCACACCCACAATTGAGTCACCACAAAAAAAAAAGGAGCACGGCATATCTCATAATGTTTTATGTAAGGTTATGATTCTGTGTTGGTCCACATCCATAGCTATGCTGTGGCACATGTGACCCATGGGCTGTGGGTTGGCCATGTCTAGGAGAAGCAAATTTCACTTATTATCCATGTGTACTAGTTGGGACTTTCTTTTTAGCAATGAGTGACCAAAGACCAATTCAAATAGGCTTGTGTTTAAAGGGAATATATAGATTCTCAGGAGTGGGAAGTCAGAAAGCTAGAGTTCAAATTGGTTTTCAAGAGTGTTTGTTGAAGAGCNTGGTGATTGACAGGTAACCCCACCAGTCCTAGAGTGTGTAAGTGTATAGAGAGATGCCCTTCCTTTAAATAAGGGAACTGGGCAGTAGCAAGTCTTCTATATCTCACAAGAATCATTTCTGAAATGTAGNTCCTGGGTCCCTAGGCCAGATTTCTCAGGTAGGTTAGGTGGTGGGCACTGGCTTCCTGAAGCTCTCTGTTACCTGAAGCAGATTCCTCACTCACTCCTGTTTCAACCCTTCCGATCCTTCATGGGTCCCTCAGTGCTGGTGTGACTTCACTTCTGGAGAGCAGACACGAATGATTGACATACCAAGTCTTAGAGGGTAGAGGCTTTCTCAGCACCGATTCTTACCTCCATGGGTCTGTCAAACCCATGGGTATCAAGGATACCCCAAGGATGCGGCCTAAGAATTTTACCACTGTGACTTTGCAATATAGAAATGTCTACAGTGAAAACCAAAGAAACAGTTCTGCCAAGCTACCGGCAGCCATCTCCCACAGAGCTCTGCCAAGAGGTCCTCCTGGACAGAGGCACTCAGGAATGGCCTCTCACCCTCTGCTGGGTATTTCACCCCACATAGCAGTTCCTCCACAAGGACAGGGTCCTCAGAAGTGAGTTTCCTCCCTGAGTCTCCCCTCCCTCTGTTCACTTTCCACTGACCCTCAGAGCTGAGCGGGGGCTGTTCTTGCCTCTGACTCTCCATGAGCCCGAGTCCCTAGTGTTTCCTGATACACACTCCCAAAGCTTCATCAAGTCTGATGAAAACTACCCCTAGGGAGGGAAGGGACTGTGCTGCTAAGGCATGTGTTCAAGCTGCCTGCCTGGGCTCTATTAGGCCTGCTGCTTGCCAGCAGCGAAGCTGGCCCCAGCCTGCACTCATGGAGTTTGTGGATGGATGTGTGTGGGCCATGCCGTGGGCCAAGACACTCCTGCTGGGCTAGGTCACCTCCTTCGGGGTCTACCTCCTGGCTCTGGTCTGAGCAATTCTCCTTTCACCTTCCTATATCCCTCTTACTTCTTTCCCTTCAAATATTTCCCCCTTTCCGTCCCTTCTTGTGTTCCTTTTCTCTTTTCCCTAAATAGAGCTTGCCACACCAGGCTCTAAAAACCACAGGTTCAACCATGTTGTTGTGTGTGAGCATGCCTGTGTGTGGATGTGTTTATGTCTGTCTCTTATACACATCTAGATGTGTATAAGAGACAGAGGCCAGCTGGAGAACATGCCATGTCCCAGGCATCCTCTTGTCTCTGCCTCCATGCCACCAAGCACAGCTCTTGTACTGAAGCCCAGTCCTTGAGCAGGCAAGGCACGCACTTTCCCAACTGTGCCGTCTCCCAGGCTCCTCCATCCTGATTTTAAAGAGGTTCATTGAGATGAAGCTCCGTGCTCCAGCATGGAGGGAGAGTACCTCCNGCAACATTAGAGGGATTTAGATGCTATTTTCCAACTACACCAGATCCTTCTTATACACATCTAGATGTGTATAAGAGACAGCTTTCCCAACTGTGCCGTCTCCCAGGCTCCTCCATCCTGATTTTAAAGAGGTTCATTGAGATGAAGCTCCGTGCTCCAGCATGGAGGGAGAGTACCTCCNGCAACATTAGAGGGATTTAGATGCTATTTTCCAACTACACCAGATCCTCACACACACCCCAAAAGGCAAGGCAATTCACACAGCATGGTCATGTAGACAACACCATGCGTTCCCCCTCCTTCCTTCTTTTCAGCTGTGCTGCTCTGACTTTTCTTCTTCTTGCCTCATGTTTATCACATTTTCCCCTGGGAGCATCCAGAAGGCCTGGCCATGAGGAAGAAGAGATGAGTGTGGAATTGTTAGATCAAAATCTACACACATAATAAAGGCATCTCCCAGCCCCACCTAAGGCCATGGTCATGTGCGTTTACTCACTCACAGGCACAGAGCAGCAGGGTGGGCCCACNATAATCCATCTCTTATTGCAAAGCCAGAATCTTTTCCATCTGTGTTTAAGCTGGAGCCTATGAAATAATGTCTATAAAAATAAGGTTGGAAGTGAAAATATCGAATGCAATAAATTATGGCTGCACTGTGTTCTCTCTTGAGGGCTGTCTTGGCCAAAGAACCTTCCACACTGCCATCTAGGACTGTTCTTTCTATCTTCCCATAAAGCATTCCATTTGTTCACAGGAAGAAAGAGACAAGATGGTGGAGCCTTAGTCAATAGAGCCATGGTGCTTGGCTGTTGGTACCTGCCTGGCATCTTAATTTTTCTTCCAAAGCAGAGTTCTTCAGCCTAAAGGAGGCTTCCTAGGGGAAGGTTACGGGCCAGTTTAGTTTCCGTCATGGCTGCCATCTCCCTCCCTACCACCCCATCACCTCATCCCACCATGTTAGAACCATGACTCCAGACTGTATCACCATCTCCCTTCACTGATTCAGCATAGGTACTATTTCCTAGGCACTGGATGAGTGTTTTGGAGGAAGGGAACCTCAAAGAGGGATGCCTCAGGTCTGAGAGCTTAAACCTTGGGAGAGGGACATACAAGGGACTACCTGCTCTACACAAACAAACCAGAGCAAGAGGGAAAGTTAACAGTGAGACACTCAAGNGTTCTCCTAGGGTTGAGAGAGAGATATGGGAGAGATAGAGACAGGAAGACAAGAGAGAGATAGACGATAGAGGAAGAGAGACAGAGACAAAGGCAGAGAGAGACAGAGAGACAGAGAGAGACAAAGACACACACAGAGACACACACAGAGAGAAAAGAGGCAGAGAGAGAGAGACAGAGCGAAGACTCTCGTAGAAGGCAGTTTCAAGGTGTCTGGATAGACGGGTTGGATGTGGGCCTGCAGAAGGAGAAGGGCATCCAAAAGGGAAAGTCTAGAACTGTAGGACCCAAACGGGGATTTAATTCAGATGGGCTGGACCCTCAAGGTGCNTGAGGGACAGAGAGGGAAGTTAAATTGAAAAATATGAGAGTAGATGAAGGAACATGATGGGCGAAACAGAAAGGTACTCAGTCTAAGGCATCTAAGTATGTGCCTTCAATGTGGCAGAAAGCAGTGACCAGCTGATGTGGAGCTGAGGGAAGATGGTACTTGAGCTGGTGCTGGGGCCAGTCTTTGCTGTGAGATGTCTTGAGGCCCATGGGAGCTCTCTTTTGTCTTTATACTCTCAAATACAAAGGTGGGGGTCAGAAAATGCCCCATTTTCCTTCCCCCTTTAGCCAATTGTGAAAGTTGACAAGAAGTTTTGAGGCTATGTGCTTGCATTGAATCTTACACGTTCATACTTTGCCCATCTGGGAGGGAGATGGGATCAAACGGAAGCCCACATAGCCCAATAGTAAGACTCCATTCACCTCAGTGCAAATAAGGGCATCAGAGCCTTTTCAAAGGGCATTTGCTTGGGAAAGGGGTGGAGTATGAGGGGACCAGGGTTGGCAGGAAGGGAGAGCAGTGAGAATGGACTGGTTGGTCAGTCCACACGGCCGGTCTTGCCCTTCTTTGTAGCCTCAAACAGATGTGGTCTGAAGTGTTGGTCTCAGAGGAAAGAAAGGAAGTTCAGGGCCAACCCAAGGACATTCTCAAGAGCCAATTGGGGGAAGCCTAGCACCCTGCATCTTAGGACGGGATGAGGCTGGTGCCACCCTTTGTAGCCTTCATCCTTGGTGCTGAGGGGGATACTGGCTTCATCCCATTTTCCCAGCGATTCTGATGGGAACCACTGGGGTTGTATTGAGAAGGATTTCCAAGCTCTTTTCAAATCCTTCACTTGGCTTTATTCAGCCAGCCAAGCCCCAGTGCAACAGCATATCCTATTCTCTCCTTTCTGGGCTGGCTAATGCGAGCTCTCTGTGGAGGGAGGAAAATGAACCAGTTGTTCCACTGGAGCTGGGCATTGACCCTCTTTCTCTGGCAGACACTTAGGATTTAGAACTTGGATCTGTCCCTCCACCCCNCAGAGCACAGGGTGCAGGTCCAAGAAGTAGAGAACTCTGGGAGAAAGGGGGCTTGTGACCCCTTGCCACCTCCAGCCTCGTCATTATTCTCTGAGGACGGGCAGAAAGGGCTCTTCCAAGCCCTCCTGGCAGCCAGGCCCCGTTTGTGGTAGGCGGTGTTTATGTGAACGCACAAATGTTTATGTGAGATTGCCAACTGGTTATTTATGAGTCTCTCAGCCTTTCCCCAATAAAAGCTGTTCCCTCAATGTTCTGACAGGCCCTGCATCTGTAACCAATGTGTCACTCGCTCAGCTAATGCAGTTCACTTGTGTTTATTTTTGCACAAAAGCAATTTATCCAGCGGCCCTGGAAAAAAACGGCCCTGTCAGGCACCTTCTTGGGAGCCGAGTGTTTTTCCTCAAAAGAAGGCCCAAATGGCTCACAGTGCAGGGCAGGCTGGTGGGGCATGTGCCTGAGTGCCCAGAATGTGAGAGAGCATGCTAGGGTGGGCAGTGGGTCTGAGGAGGGCTTGGCCCTCACTGTTATCTCTGGCTGGGAGGGTGTGTGTCTGTCTGCAGCTCTATGTGGGACTGTGTAGGTTTGTGCTTGCCTTTCAATAGAAAAGTTCTGCCCAGAATGTAGGGTGGTTTTAAAATGGTGTTGGGGGTGGGGCTAGCTCTAGCTTTGCTATTCCTCTGGTCACCATAAATCAAAGGCGGGAAAGTAGGTTGTAGGCAGTTAACGGGCCTGGAGGAGGTAGCTTAAGGGAAGCTGAGGAGGATGAGAGCAAGAGTTAAAAGGGAGGATGCTTGGCTTCAGGGCAAAAAGAACATTAGCCCTGGTCGGTCCAGGACCGTAACTATAAAAATTTGAAGGCAGACTGCCTACGCAGACGCAGGGCTCCTTTCTACATAGCTTAATCTGACTGTTCCCACTGTTTTCCTTCAGGGCTGGCAGCCCACCTCTTATGGCAAAAGGGCACTATGAGGGCTTGTTGGGGGAGGGGCAGTGAGAAAGAAGCCGTCTCCAGCTACAGAACCAAGTTTTAGGGAGAAAGGGAAAGAGCTGGTGAGGGAGGGAGATGTCAGGGGCAGTTGAGTGTGTCTGAGTCACTGATACAAAGAGCAGCCCCACGTCGGGCTGGACAAGAGCCTGGGGGCCTCCATCGACTGTCACGCTAACACAAGCCAGTCAGTGAACCAAACTGGGCTAGGCAGGAGAGGCAGTGGCTCCACGTAGAACCCTCCCACTGCTAGGGAACCCCCCCCCAGGTACTTGGGGCCCACAGTGTGCAGAGGCCCAACCCGTGGCAGATTCTTGTCGTTTCAAAATGGCCTAGTAGGAGTAATAGTGGATTAGGATAGTGACGTTAAAGCCAGAGGGAGCTTGGTACTCATTTGCGGAGAGGAGACACCTTCTTCTAGCCTTTCTCACACCAAATCAGGACTGTTCTGCCCCAGTTGGCAGGAAAATGGTTTCAATTATCTCCATCTTGGGTTTGTCTCCAAAGAGAGTTTGTTAAATGTATGATGGTAGATAAATGTTAAGTCAACAGACACTTGCGTGAATAATGTAGAGACGTAGATGACTGTGCATTCCTTGGGAAGGGACCCTCTCAGGCCATCAGTTTCAAGGTCTTTGGGACCTGGCCTAGGCCTTGGCGACCCCTCCCCTTTCTATGTACGGGGATGAGGTGGCCTTTGAGTCTGGGGTAGGGAGAGAAAGGCTGACAGGCAATGTGTAGGAATGAACCCACTTTAGAATCTGAAGAGAGAAAGTCGACCTCCATGCTGAGGCTCAGACTCCAGCCCACAGCCCTCTCCAGGCTCATTTCTGGCCTCCCTTCCATGTCTTCCTCAGGANTGGTCTCTCACAGTCTGGCTCAGGGCCTCCTCTTGCATTCTGCACCCAAGCCCGCATCTCCAACCAAGCTTGCCTTTCTATCTGCTGTTCTCACCTCCCCACTTGAGTGCTGCCTCCTGGGGAAGAGGGAGTGGGCCTCAGAATTTACAGACCGCGGAGCCACACTTTGCACGGGCAAAATCATTCTCAGACCCTAACGTGAGAATTCACAAATTCCAAAGCCCCAAGTGTGGAAAGGAGAGACAGGGCAGATGGTAGGAGATAAACGGCCCTCAGTCGGTGGGCAAGTTAGGGAGGGAGTGACAATGGGGAGTGGTGGGCACTGGGGCTTCTTCCTTGGAGGGTGCAGGAGCAGGTTCAGGGAAGTAATTCTTCTCTTTTCAAATCTGGATTTTTATGTGACCTCTCCTAGAGTTACAATGTTGGCAACAGGATTCATGTCAAACATGCTGCGGGCCAAGCAAAACAGTCTCAGACTGGTTGGGGCTGGGCTGTCGCCGCACTATTGTGAAGTGGGGCTGAGCTGTCATTTGAGCNGTGCACCACCGGACTGTGCACTCGGGCCCGGCACTCGGTCAGGGATCCTTGAGTAGGAGCTTTGAAAGTGGGCACTTTGTGCAGAAATGTTGAAAACAGAGCTCATTTCCCGAGTCACATGCCACCCAAGCTGCTCTGCTCTTTGGACAGAGAGGGGCCTGGGACCCTATTATTTCCCTTAGCAGGTTCTGGGGAGTTCCATCTAGGCCAGGCCTCTGGGGATCCTGGGGCCGGAAGGCAGACAGTAGGGAGCTCAGTCAGGGAGCCTTGCCTCATATTGCTGTTGGGAGCAGTGGTTCTCAACCTTCCTCATGCTGCAACCCTTTAATACAGGTCCTCCTGTTGTGGTGACCCCCAACCATAAAATTCTTTCCATTACTACTTCATAACTNTAATTTTGCTACCGTTATGAATCGTAACGTAAATATCTCATATGCAGGATAACTGACTTATGACCCCCTCAAAGGGGTCGAGACCCATGGGTTGAGAACCACTGGTTGGGAGTAAAATGATGGTGGTATATGGGGGAGGGGAGAGTAAGTNAAGGTCAGATTCCAGGGTTATGGTCTATGCAACAGAGGGGGCCTCATGCTTCTCAGGGTGGGAGTGTGTGTCCCAAAAGTCATTGCCCGTGAAGAGGCGATCCTCAGTTTTCCAGATTTCACCCCTCACCCCTCATCAGGAAGACGGGGAGTGAAGACTTTGGCTTGAGATTTGGCACTGTAAATGTGACCACAGCTTACCTCCGATGTGTGGCCTCCAGATAGAGGGGGGACATTGTTCCCAGAGGCCTGACTTTGCCACCAGCAGGTATTCTAAGAATGTCTTTCCAAGGCNAGCCTGGCAGTGGCTACCATGCTCAGGTGGGACATTCAACTTGGTCTTAGGTCCCTGTAGTTTCTGGAATCGTTCTGGCTGTGCACCTCATTAACATGTGACCTTCAGAAGTGATGTCACCCGTGTCTTGTTTCCCTTGTGCATAGATGACTGACTAGATGATCTTTGGCCTGCACCAAGTCTCCAAGTTCTCTGCTGATGACTCTAACCTTCTGTTGTTCTAACTCCATAATTCGGTCTCTGAGTAAGACTGAACACTGTTGCTCATTATTCAATCCCCAGTGTCTTGCAAGACACATAGTATATCAGAGGCACTTAGGCTTTTTGAATGAGTAAATAANATGCAATTCTAGCTTCTATAAGTTAGCCACGTATCCAGNTAACAACCAGACAAGCTGGGTACAGGAGGGAGAGAGACTCAACTGTAATAAACCAGGCTGCTAATTCTGCTGGGAGGCGGGAGACCAGGGGGATCCAGGGCCAGACTCAGTTTCTAGAGGAACTGAGGAGGAACCAGGGGGTAGCCACACTCTAACTGGGATGCACAGCTGCAGCTGTGGTCCAGGTCTGCCCGATAAGCCAACACAGGCATGCAAGGGCATGAGTGGTGTGCAGAGAGGGTCCTAGGGCCTGTGAGGGTTAAGCAGTGTGGGAGAACAGGGTTATAAAGTGACTGCAAAGCTCTGAGGCCTCAGGCAGGAGCTCCCAGTCTGTTCACTCTCTAGATCTGAGCCCAAGGAAGGCTTCCTGCCACCCCATTCTATGGGAATCCACTCTGAGGCTTGCAGACCTACTCCCTATCCTCATCCCTTGTGCAATAGGAATACAGTGAGACGCTGAGGCCCAGCTGGATGTTTATTCTCTTCATGGTGTTGCTCCTAATGTCACTGAGCCACTTGGGATGCTGCTCAGGGGGACTTTGGATCTGGGGATCTAAGATGNGAAACTGCAAAAAATAATCTTCCTCGTCTTTCTCTCCCCCTTCTTTTTCCTTCTTCTTCAGAGCAAGGTCTTGCTATGNAGCCCAGGCGAGCAAGCCTCCTGCTGGGAGCACAGACATGTGCTGCCGTGCTGGTCTCTGAGGCTAGAAACATTGTTTCATCTCTAAATGCAGACCAAAACAAGGTTAAATATTAAAAAAACAACAACAACAACAGAATAACCAGTGTGTGTGAGTGTGTGTGTGTGTGTGTGTGTGTGTGTGTGTGTGTGTGAGAGAGAGAGAGAGAGAGAGAGAGAGAGAGAGAGAGAGAGAGAGAATGAATACCTATGGAGCTGTGAACCAGTTTCAGAAATAGAATTAAGCAATCCAACCAGAGCCACTATGTGCAGTTCCCAAATGTGCAGCTCCCAAATGTACAGTTCNCAAATGCACATCCCTTCTGCTACCCCACCTGCCAAAGTAACCACTAGCCTACATTGGGAGTCTCTCACTTTCTTGAATTTCTTTACTCTTTTCTAAAAGTACATGCAAGTTTGGGTTGTCGTTGTTTTGAGGCAGGTCTCTTGTAGCTCAGGCTGGCCTCAGATCTGTTATATAGCTGAGGCTGGCCTGAAATTCCTGCTTCTTCTGCCTTCACCGTCTAAGTGCTGTGATAACAGGAATATGCAACTGTTGCCTGACTTACATGATAGTTTAAAAATTATTAGAATATATTAATTACCCCTAATAATGGGTTTCATCATGACAGCTTCATACATGTGTTTTGATCACATTCCCCTTCCACGAGCCTTTCTGATTCCCCTCATGTGTAAGTCTTTATAAGGCGTTTCCAGGCTTGTTTTGCACACTTTGAAATCTCGTATAAATTGTGACATTGTAGCATGTGTTCAGCAATTAGCTTTTTCTCTCCACATGTGGGTGAGACTCATGCCTGTTGACATGTGTACTTCTGGCTCATTTATTTTCAGTGTCGCTGAGAAACTGATTGCATGAATATGTCATTTTTCCAAAGAGCCCTTGCGGCCCCTGAGGGGCTGGGGGTGGGATGGCCCACCAGAGTGGCTCTGATCACTGGGCGTATTCCCCTCTGTGGGGACACTCCCACCTTCATCTCCCCACCCCTGTGGGGTGGCAGGGCTGGGCTCGTTCCCTCTTTGCCTTGCTGAACCATTGCTTCACTGAGCAGGAATTCAAGTGATTTTTAGGCAGCCCTTGTGTTTCCCATAAATCAGTGTCGAAAGTGAAATCCTAGCACGAGGGGCTGCAATTGCAACCAGCTGAGTGCAGCGGGGCAGACTAATTTGAGCCTGCCCTGAGTGGACATGGGTTTCTGACAAGAAGGCTTTGCCAAGCCCTTCCTTAGCACAAAGAGAGAGGCTGGGCTCAGTGCCAGTCCGTGAACCGGCCCAGGCTTAAGAGGCCTACCTGCTGTCTGTGCTGACCCCTCCTGCCTTGCCCAGTGGCCTCCAGTGTGCTGCAAGGTGACCTTTGAACCAGGAGCAGCTTGTGCTGAGGGGCTTAGAACTTTATTCCTGTGGAGGAGAAAGTCAGAGAGAGAGCCCCACAGCCACTCAGCCCCAGCACTCAGAGCTCCGGGTGCTGCATGATGGCTTTCTGGGCATGGTCACCCCTGCCTTCTCATCACTCAGGCCATCAGTGCAAGTTGCTTGGATTATAGAAATGTATTTCTCTTACAACACTGGAAGCTGGAAGTTCAAGATCAAGCTGTCAGGGTCAGAGGCTTCCCTAGCCTCCCTGCTTGGCTCGCCACCTCTTCACACAGTGGCCTCCTCTACGCTGAGCCCCTGGTCTCTCTGTGTGCTCTAATATTTTCTCCTTATATGGACACCAGCCAGACTGGGTTAGGGCCCACCCTAGCAATCCCATCTTAAAGTGCCCGGCTGTGGTCTCCTCTCCAAATATGGTTGTATTTATAGGCACTGGGGGCTAGGGCCTCAACACAGGAGTTTGGGGGTGCCCAGTTCAGCCCATGACATGGGAGTCATGGGAGTCATATACAGGGTTGCCACAACAGCTAAGAGATATTATTTACATCATAGCATTTGTGTGTTTGTGCACACCTCTGTGTGTGTCTGTGTGTTTGTGTGTATGT
The DNA here is from genome assembly GCA_001675575.1 of Neotoma lepida. Lineage (NCBI taxonomy): Eukaryota > Metazoa > Chordata > Mammalia > Rodentia > Cricetidae > Neotoma > Neotoma lepida. Next base: position 455,522 of record LZPO01097143.1, on the reverse strand, counting down.
GTGTGTGTGTGTGTGTGTGTCTGTGTGTTTGTGCATGTGTCTGTGCATGGAGACCAGAGGTATCTTTCTCAGTCAGTTTCCACCCTATTTTTTTTGAGACCAAGTCTCTTAACAAACCCAGAGCACCCTTATCTGACTGGACTGGCTGACCAGCAAACCCCAGGCATCCTCCTGCCTTTGCTGGGGAGCCCNGAGGTTACAGGTGTGCCGATTCAGGTCCTCAAAGCTTGCACAGGAAACACTATACCAACTGGGCCATCTCCCCAGCCTTCCCATCATGGACACTTCTGTCCTTTGAAAAATCTTTATTTTTTGTACTTTTGCTGGACCCAAGAGCAGGCAATTGGTGTATTTCTTATGGCCGATTTCCTGCAGATGGCAGAAAAACACCCTCTTGGTGTGTTTGCTCATCTCTGANGAAGGGAGTAAAGTGGCTTGAAAGAGAACCACGTTTTGGGGGCCACAGAGGCTTATATGACTGTCCGGGGCTCAGGACTGGTTTCGAGTAGGCCATGTTACTGTGGTTAGTCACAGGGACTGAATCTAAGCAGGGTCACATGTTTATCTTAATTTCATGGACTAAGTTTAATTAAAGGGGTTATGTGATTTCAGTAGCGATATAGGTTGGTCATCAAACTGTGGCTTTTGTGGTCCTTGTCTTGAGCACATTCCTTCAGCTGCTATCATAGGGTTTGTGTTTGCTTGTGTGTGTATACATTAGTGTGCATTTGTTTCTNTGCACATATGTATTCTTACACGTCTGTGTGGGAATGGCTCTGTGTGTTTATATGAATAACTTGTAGGTACACAANCGCACATGCATTTCTGTGTGGTTGCGCATGTGTCTGTGTAGTCATGTCAGCATACGTGTGTGCATGTGTGTNTAAGTGTGGTAGACATATGACAGGAGGGACGTGAGGCAGGAGGTGGCAGAGGGCAGAGGCTCTGGCCTTGACCCAGGCTTCCAAAGGACCACAGATGTGACCTTTCACCCTTCNCTGTGGCTACTGAGGTCACCGCCCCAGGAGACTAAAGAACTTTCTTTTGGAACCACATGGGCTCACAGCCCGGNGAAGCAGAAATGCTGCTCTCAAAGCAAACTGGATGGTCCTTCATCCTGAGGAGCCTGGAGCCAGCGGGACCTTGTTTAATTCCGAAGGAATGTGTGCGGTTCCCGCCCAGCTGAGCAGGCCCCAGCCTGACTTAGGGCCTTAGAGCCACCCAGCCAGAGGCTGATGCCTTCAACAGGGGGCTGGGGTCACACCCTTCCGGAGAGAGACAACACATCCACCCCTGAGGCTGGAGTGGGCTAAGTGGTGACAGCATCTGTGCCAGGGTGCCCAGCCCTGNGCTTCGGGAAGCAAGTAGCAAAGAGTAGATGCTTGGCCTGGCCCCAACCTCAGTGCTGAAGTTAGCTGGGGCTCTAGCAGGCAAGAGGCAATTCCCCAGTAGAAGATATGTGCCTCTGTGTGTGTGTGTGTGTGTGTGTGTGTGTACAGATGATGCACTCAGGGAGTACGGAATAGGGAAAGAGGGCAGTGCCCAGCTGTGGCCATCAGAAAAGGCTCCTTGGATGAGCCTTGGTGGTTTTAGCTGGGCGCTGCAGGGAGGGATGGATGGAAGGCGCAGGGATTGGAGGTTGTAGGGGGAGATACAGAAAGGCTTGCAAAATGTGCATAGGTATAAAAGGGCACAGTCTAGATAGAATGCATGTGCACACTGGCTTGGGTGGGAGGGTTCTGGGAGAGACAAGAGGAAGATGAGCCAGGAAAATCACCTCCAGGCCTCAGAAGGATCTGGAACGCTGGTCAGAGTTCATTCTTAGGTAGTGGGGAGCTACTGAAAACTCTTAGCAGGGGCTAGCCTGATGAAAATGTGTGTGTTTGTGTGTGTGTGTGTGTGTGTGTGTGTGTGTGTGTGTGTGTGTGTGT
>LZPO01097143.1:431948-447836 GCA_001675575.1 Neotoma lepida | reverse complement strand
CTCCTCTCTCTTCTCCTCCTCCTTTTCTCTCCTTTTTTCTTTTGATTTCCAACTAGGTCTTGATGTGTAGCCCAGGCTTGCTTGCCTCAAACTCAGGAACCCCTATTTCAGCCTCCCAAATTCTGGGATTACCAGAGAGTACACTACACCTGGCTACAGTGCCTTTTAAAGACAGGGGGAAACAAGAACAATATAAGACCTCTTATTATTTCATGTAGAAATTAAAGCTTGAATTAAATAAAATTGTGGTTAAAATTGATTTCATCAGTTTCTTTTTACTTTTTTATTATTTTTTTCTTTTACTTTTTAAGTATGACTTCTAGAAAAATTTGAATTATAAGGCATTTTGCATTCTATTCTAATAGGACACACTGTGTTGGGAATCATCAAAATTCATGTTTTAATTTTGAAATTAAATGAATCAAGGGCTAAAGTTTGATACCCAGTGCTATATTTGAAGTTAAAAAGAAATAAAAAAAAACCCATTTAAGTTCAAGTCCAAATTCTAATCCCATGCCTTTGGGCAGNCATGTGCATTCCCGTAGCCTCTCTTCATCACCTGTAAAATGGGGCAATGACAGCAGCCTACTTGAGCAGGTTACTTACAAGTCACCCAAAATAACGTGTACATGAGGTGCTCCTGTGAGCTCTGAAACATCGCACAGTGATCCAATGGCTGTCATGGCTACTAATAACAACTAGAATAGGCCTAGCAACGGCCATTCATTCACATTCCCTCTGTGTAGAAGGTCCTGCCTTCAGCACTTCCAGACTCTCACGAGTTAATTCACAGTTAAGGTTCTTTGTCATTCCAAATGCTTATGAAATGTGAAGTGCCAATGCAGGATTAAAACAGTGATTTAGCTGGGAGTTGGTGGAGCACCCTTTAATCCCAGGACTTGGAAGGCAGAGGTAGGTCGATCTCTGTCAGTTCAAGGCCAGCCTTGAATTCTAGGTCAGCCAAGGCTATGTAGTGAAATGTTCCATTCTTGTCTCGGAATGGAACAAAACAATAGTGAGTGATTCAAGGGTTGGGAACGTAGCTCCCTGGGTGGAGTGCTTGCCTAGCATGAGCGGAGACTCGAGTTCGATCCCCAGTACTCCATAAAACCGGATATGGTGGGATGCATCTGTAATCCCACCACCCAGGAGTAGAGATCAAAGGATCGGAAATTCAAGGGCTACNTAGTGAGTTCAATGCCAGCCTGNGATACATGAGAACCTGTCTTAAATAGGACCAGTGAGATAGCTCAGAGGGCAAACACACATTCTGAGTAAACCCTTGGTACGTGACTTCAAATTTCTAACCTCTGCATGCTCACTGTGCCACCCCCATATTAAACACCAAAAGGACTAGAGAGGTTCAGTGGTAAACTCATTTCAAGGCCTATGNGTTTGCTGGAGTTACTGTTGTTTCTTCTTGGTGAGCTGGAGCAGAATTGGGAAGCTAGGGGTAGAGAGAGGGGAAAACAAACCTGATTAAGTGTTGTTTCTGTCCGTAAAGGATCTGTGTTGTCAGTGGGGAACAAAGACAGACACAAGATGGAAGGCTTGGAAGCCTTCGGAAGGCTGCAGAAGCTCTCTGCCCAAGTACGTCAGGGAGAACACGGAACCACAGAGATGCTCCCCACCAGCTCACTGCTCCCCACCAGCTCACTGCTCCCCACCAGCTCACTGCTCCCCTCTAGCTTGCTGGGTAGAAAGTTGACTCTGCTATGGCTTAGCAATTGTCTAGCTTAAGTACTTCAGTAGGAGGGCGTGGCTAGTCAGTAATACTCTGATGGAGCCCTGACCCCACTTTGTGTCCCTTCTGCACCAGCGATGTAATGGGGGAATGAATTGGAAAAAAATCTATGTACTTTGGAGTGATTATGTCTTCTTCCTCCTCCTCTTCCCCCTCTCCTGTCTCTTCTCTTCCTCTTCTTTTCCTTCCTTGCTGTCTCAATCTCTCTTTCTGAAAAGATTTCACTATGTAGCCCAAGCTATCCTGGAACTTGCAATCCTCCTGCCTCAGCCTTTCAAGTTCTAGAATCACAGATGTGTGCCACCATCCCTGGCTTTGAACTGATTTTTTTTTTTAAGAAAATCATCTTTCATTTAATACATTTAAAAGTAGCTTTGTAGATGGCGCCGTCCCCTGTCACCACTTGCTGCAGCCATGGTCAACTCCACCATGTTCTTTGACATCACAGCCAATGGCGAGTCCTTGGGCTGCATCTCCTTCAAGATGTTTGCAGACAAAGTTCCAAAGACAGTAAAAAGCTTTTGCACTCTGAGCACCGGAGAGAAAGGATTTGGATATAAAGGTTTTTCATCCTTTCACAGAATTATCCTANGATTCATGTGCCAGGGTGGTGATGCCACACACCATAACGGCACTGGCAGCAGGTCCATCTATGGGCAGAAATTTGAGGATGAGAACTTCATCCTGAAGCATACAGGTTCTGGTATCTTGTCCAGGGCAAATGCTGGACCAAACGCAAGTGGTTCCCAGTTTTTTATCTGCACCGAGACTCAGTGGCTGGATGGCAAACATGGGGTCTTTGACAAGGTGAAAGAGGACCTGAGCATCATGGAAGCCATGGGGCGTTTTTGGTCCAGGAATGGCAAGGCCAGCAAGATCACCATTGCTGACTGTGGACAACTCTAATTCTTATTTGCCAGACCATTCCTTCGGTAGCTCAGGAGAGTGCCCCCAACCCATCTGCTCACAGTACCCTATAATCTCTGCTCTCACTGAANTTCTTTGGATTCCATATTTCCCNCNATCCCCTCCAAGTCTAGCTGGATTGCAGAGTTAAGTTTCTGGTTACGAATAAAACTAGGAAAAATATTTAAAATTTGATTGAAAACACATAGAATTTGCTATTGGAACCATTTGAATGGATTTCTTTTTGATACCATCCTTTAATCGTACTTTCTTGCAGCCCAGAGGATGAGACTTCGTACTTTCTGCCATGGGAAGGAGAGGGGAGGCAGTGCCTTNAGCTCCAAGCTGATGCTCACAACTCGTTTTTGAGATAAAGGTGTGGAAATCCACACCTTGTGAACAGAGAAATGGGGTGAGGCCCGGCTGGTGAGAGAGTAGAGTTTATCATGCCTCAGATGGGGGGGGGACTCACACACAATAACAAAGAAGACAGTTAGAGCCTCCTTCCAAGACCAGGGCTGCAGGGCAGTCTGTCTTGAGAGGGGTTGGTTTCTTTCCCCCCAGGCCCAGACCCTGTTGGGAGGAGAGGCACTGGTTTGGCTGACGGGACTTGCTTTACCTTGTGGGAGTTGGAAGAAAGAATTCCCCTCCAGGTCACCCCTGCACACACCTGTGGGACCCCATCAGAATGAAGGTGGAGCTCTGTCAGGGAGGGCAGAGGGAGTGCCTGAATTCGGCTTCCTCTAGCTGCCCTGGGCTGTCTGTGGGAGTGAGTGGCGTGTAGANCAGTCATGAGAGTGAGGGGAAGTGNCCNCAAGTGGGCTTGGGAAGTTTAACCAGAAGGGTGGGCAGTTGCAATGGAAGAGGAGAGCCGGATTACTGAGGAGCCCAGGGCAGAGTTTCTATCCTGGGCATCTGATGCCCAGAAGTGACCACAGGAGAGGCAAAGCCCGGGAAATAGAAGCAGATCTTGGGCTACAAGCATGTGGATGAGACTCAGCTCTGAGACAGGAGGAACTGGAGAGAGCATCAGTCAGCACGTGCTGGCTAAGGCTGCAGTAACAAATGTGCCTGAGTCTTAAATATAGTATTTTTTTTCTCACTCATGGTACGTAATTGGGCTTGCCCTTGAACCCATACCCCCATCTTCGTTCTAAGAGCNAGAATGAAAGCCAGCCTTTATCTGCATCCTTTATGGAGAGGAAAACAGCAGAGGGCTGGTGGAGACCAGAACAGTATTGGTTCTTTCTGCACGTACATGTATGTGTTCTAACACAGCATTGGCCAAGTTACACAGCACTCTGTCAGTTGGGTGAGGAAAGGGAGTGCTTCCTCCAGGAGTCATCTCAAGTCCCCAGGGTCTGGAGCAGGGGTGGATAACCTTCTTGCAGGCAGGGGAGGGAGTAGCTATAAGCACAATGGCCTGTGCACATCCGTGATACCTCTCTTCCCGCAGGGCTTCCGAGTGTCCACTCTTCTCCTTTGTCTTTTCCACTCTGAGAGAAAGAGAAGCGAGATTCACTCAGGAGCCGTGGTCCAGAGAGCCCGCCTGAGACCCCTGTGGGCTGGCTGGCTGAAGAGTCGGTCTTGGCTTAGACCAGGTGGCAAATGAGAAGCAGCTGTGTTTCCTGTCACCATGGAGAGGCCTGGGAGACTGTGGCTTCCAGCCATGGCCAGAAGCTGCAGGACCAAGAGCTGAGGGGCTGCCTGCCATTTCCTTGCCTGACTTCCTGTGCTGTGGGAGGAAGGAACTTTCTATACAAAATCAAGCTGTTCTTCACCTCACTGCTGTGTTCAAAGGACTGGACTGTTTTGCAAAGACATTATCTGTCTCTCCATCTGTCTGTCTGTCTATCATCTNTCTGTCTGTCTGTCTGTCTGTCTNTCTNTCTGTCTATCTATCTATCTATCTATCTATCTATCTATCTATCTATCTATCNATCATCCATTTATCTTTTGAGCTGGGATCACTGTGCAGTCTTGACTGGGCCTTGCTGTCTGCCAGGCTGGTCTTGAACCCATGATGGTCTTTCTGTATCCACCTCTGCCTCCCTTTCTTTCTTTCTTTCTTTCTTTCTTTCTTTCTTTCTTTCTTTCTTTCTTTCTTTATTCATTTATTTATTTTTTAATGTAAGACACCTTACTTGATCTCTCTATCACCTGATAGAGATAGGAAGACAGGACTGATTCATCACTATCAAATGAAGAAACTGAGGCTTCATGAGAGAGCAAAGGATGTGTCTGAGACCACACAACCAGCCATCGACAGAGACTGGCAGGGACTGAGTTCTTTTTCTCCNGGCTAGGTATTTCCTGGGATGTGGATTGCAGAGATGACCTGGCACAGAGATGTAGGAAGGGCAAAGCCCGGGAGCACACAGAAGTGATGGGTGGGGCTGGAGATTTGGAATCAGAGGGCTGACTTTAGGAGCCCCTCCATATCATTCTCCAGTAAGTTAACTAACATTACGGAGTCTTGGTTTCCTCTTTTATTTGTTTGTTTGTTTGTTTGTTTGTTTGTTTGTTTGTTTGTTTTTTCAAGACAGGGTTTCTCTGTGTAGGTTTGCGCCTTTCGTGGAACTCATTCGGTAGCCCAGGCTGGCCTCTAACTCACAGAGATCTGCCTGCCTCTGCCTCCCGAGTGCTGGGATTAAAGGTGTGCACCACCACCGCCCNGCTTTTGGTTTCCTCTTTTATAACTGAAAGTTGGGGTCCACACAAAAGTTAGGCACTAAGAACGGCTAATGGAGGATACTAGAAGGTGACTAGGGGGTGATCAGGTTATGAAGTTAGAACCCTTACAAATAGTTTTCATGNCCTTGTAAAAAGACACAACAGAGTGTCCACCATAAAAGCACACAACAGGAAGTAAATAATATGTAACCTGGAAGAAGTCCCTCACNGGAGCCCTGCCGTGCACCCTAATCTCAGATTTCTGACTCCCAGCTGTAGAAATAAATGTTACTTAAGGTTCCCAGATATGATAAGTTGAAAACTTTTAAAAAATGTTCATTTTTATTATTTTAAGTTATATATATGAGTGGAGGGTGGGGGAGTTATATGTGTATGCAGGTACCAGAGGAGGCCAGAGGCATCTAACGCCCTGGAGCTTGAGTTACAGGTGGTTGTGAAGTGCCTGAGGTAGGTGATGGGAACTGAACTCAGGTCTCTGGAAGCACAGCAGCTGTTCTAACCCACTGAACCATTTCTCCAGGCCCTAAACTTCATTGTTATTGTGTGAGTTTGTACTCAATGCACATGTGCAGCTGTGCATTCGTGCCACAGGGTGCTTGAGGAGGTCGGAGGTCAACTTTGTGGAGTTGATTCCTTTATATACGATGGGCTAACATCATCTCACCAGCCGAGGTATGATTTGTTTGTTATAGCAAGCTCAACTAAGACAGTGCTCTTTCCACGTCACCTAATAAGTGGAATGAGAGTAACAAATGAAATAATGCCATTGAGAAATAGTCACAGTCTGCAAAAAGCAGCCCACCAGCTTGTCAGCTCCGTTCTAGGAAGTAGGGGCCTGATCCTTCAAATTGTATATTCCCTTCTGCCTGGGGTACTCAGAGCACCTCAGAAATAGGCTCCTTCCTGCTTCTCCTGGGATCAGGGCTGAGTATTTTCTCTTGCAGAAACAAACAAGAAAGTCAAAACAGTTTCATAAAATGCTAAAGCCTGACTCTATTTCTCCTTTGTCGCCCTGCTGGGATGGATGGGATGTGGCTAGAGACNGGCTTCAGCTGGAGCTCTTGAGGATCAGTGACTTGCAACAGCCTTGAGAGAGGCTTGGATGTTGTGTGTCATCTGTTCAACTGGATGCAAAGAGCATGACTATGGCTTGTGTCCCGAGGAATGGGACCTTGATTGTCTCTGGAAAGAGGACAGAGAGGAGAGAAGCCCAGCTCCATCAGGTCTGAGAGCACCTAGGGCCTTCCCTGGACAAACCCAGAGAATGACATCCTAATCTTCATGGAGACAGTTTTCTGTTCTAGCCAATACCTTTCTGGCTATTTGCAAAACAGAGTTCAGAATCCTGTCTTTTCTCTACTGACCAGTAGGTCAGTTTTCTCTGTGTGTTAATCTTTGTCTAGAGAGGGAACAACTAACAGTATATTGGTCCTGTGACACACACATACCGCTCCAGAAAGGCACAGGCCTGGTTCTGCCCCAGCCATGGTTATGGTAACTGTGAGCCTGGGGTCTTTACTTGAGACAGGCCAGCCCACTCTTTTGCCTGTGTCTCCTCTGCCATGTTTGGGGGAGGGGAGGTGTCTTTATATTTAGAACGCAACAATAGCAGCAAAGGGGATTCGTTGAATAGATTGTAACCTGTATTACAGTCTCTAGACAAAATTGACATATCCATGGCAGTCTCTCACACGATACAAAGTAGGTGCCTGGTATTAACTCCCGTCCATTTGGGGAAGATTCTCAACCATGTTCTAGCCCAGGCTTCCAGCCTTCTCCAGGCTATGCTTACAAGATCCTCCTCTTATTCCAAATCCTCTGAGTCCCCTATGGTCCTGTGCCAGCAACACCTTTTACTCCTAGGGTCCTCGGCCCAGGAAATTTCAGGTTCTCTGTTGGCAGCTTCCCAAGGTTAGACTTTTAAATACAGAGTTCGGCAGGCATCTCTTCACAGCTCTCACTCCTTGCTGCTTGCTACACTGCATGCAGGCTTGTCTGGGGACAGAGTGTGTTTGGGAGGGGGGGGGTCCCAACCAGCATCCATTTTACTAACCAAGCCTGCTGCACCCAAAGCTTTCTTTCTGCTACCACTGACATAGGGGCAGTTAGATTGGCAGCCCTAGGTTCTGATAAGGAAGGCATGATTTCTTAGGTGAGTATCCCATCAATATCTTCCCCTTTGTGTGTATGTACATGTGTATGCACACATGTGGGCCAGAGGTTGGCATATGGTATCTTTCTCAAATAGATCCCCACCTCATTTTTTTAATAGTATTGTTTATTGTTTGACAATTTCATACGTATGTCCAGTGTCTCTCTTCCCATTGTCTAATACCCACAATACAAGCCCTTCTACCTTCATCCACTCTATTTTTCAGACAAGGTCTCTCATTGAGCCTGGAATTTAGTCTTCAGTTGGACTGTCTGGCCTGGCTTATCTCCACTTCCTCAGGGTTTGGCTTATGGGTATGTGCTACTGTGCCTGGCTTTTTCATGGATGCTGGGACTCAGCCTCAGATTCTCATGCTTGCGTGGGAAGTGCATTACTGACTGAGCCATATTCCCTGTTTGTACAAAAAGAAAAAAAAGAATGTGTTTTGCAGCAATTACCATGAGGACCACTGACTGCTTGTGTTGCTGCAGGATTCTCAAATGCAGGTCAAGGATGAAGTGAAGGGGGAGGCCATAGGTTTGTCTCNTAGCCTGTGTAAGGAGCCTGTGGAGAGGGAAGCTAGAGGGTGTTGTCTTTGTTTGGGAATGGAGATGCATGTCTGGCTGGGCAAATATATCACTTCCCTGGTTCGGGGAGGATCCCACTGAAACAGAAGCCAAAGTTCATCCTATTGAATTAATTTGATAAATGTGTATTGAGTACTTGCTACACGACAGACAGATGCTCGTCTATGAGCCAGCAACACAGCAGTGAACACAACAGACAAAGGTCGCTGCTCTCGTGGTACTGATCCTGTGACTCTGCTCATCTGGCTGTGAACATTAGGTTTCAGCACGACACTGGCTCTTACTGTGTCTGCTGGAACATGGCATCTGTCATGAGCTCTCACACGCCAGTGGCCAAGGGCCACAAGTCACAAGGTAGCTCTCAATATTTCTGGATGCCAACAGTTCAGGTAGGGTTCCCTCTACTCCCTGCTTTCCGGTCTTTTTCTACCTTAGCCTAGGGCTACGATCCTGCAGCTCGGTGATCAGACTCAAAAACATCCTTGGGAAAGAGTTCAGGTTCTCGTGGCTGTGGTGGCTGCCAGGTATATGGTGCCATTTCCAGGGCTTTCTCTGAGCATCATGAAGAAGACACCTTGGTCTGGTCTGAGGCCACAGAAGCATGCTGCTTCCTTTCCTCCCATATTTCATCTTATCCCTTACAGGGAGAATGAGTGCAGGCTGAAAAGCAAACACAAAGGTAACATCCTAAAAGCCAGATGAAAGACACAACAGATAGAGAACTGGTTCTCCAGCGAGACCGCCAAATCCAGAGGACCACAGAATGAAGCCCCGAAGCCTGTGATTGACTTCCAACTATGACGACGTGGAAACAAAGCAAAGACAGAGGAGAAATAGAAGTGCTTTGAGAAACACAAGCCCGGAGTAAATCTCATCCTCTGATGACTTGTAACAGAGAGCTGTCTGCAGCAGAAGGGAGGTGAACCCAAAAGTGACCTTGCAGAGGCAGGCAGGGAGAAAGAGGAATCAAAAAGGCAGCTGTGAGGTGGGCGTGGTGCAGACACCTGCAATCCCAGAACCTGGGATGCCAAGGTGGGAGGATTTTGAGTTTCAGACTAGCTAGGCAACTTAGCAAGATACTATCTAAAAAATAAATAATCAATCAATCAATCAATTAAAGATGGATGTATCATTTGTATGCATGTACTAACAAAGAGAAGAGACCATGAATTTGAAAGAGAGACCAAAGGTAAGTATGTGGGAGGGTTTAGAGGGAGGAAAAAGAAGGGGGAAATGATGTAATTAGAATATCCAAAGTAAAAGAAACAAATGCAAAAAAAAGGAAGGCTGTAGCTCGGGGGTAGAGAGTGTTTACCTACCATGTGTGAGGTACTGAGTTTAATACCCAATGCCATGAATGCACACACATGTACACACACTCCCTAAATAAATAAATGAAAGAAAAATAAAAAAAGAAAGGCCTTTGGACTTTGTATTAGCCCAAAAAACATGAAAAAAAAATATAACAAAAATGGTTCCTTGGAGGATCTGAAATACTTAGATATTTGACACATCTGAAACTCATGGCATGTGCTGGCGGATGTTCTTAAGTAGAGTTAAAACAGTGCGTGGTCCTTATAGTATCCAGGAACGGTAGAAGCACTGCATCAGCTACCGTTANTGAGACAAAATGCCTGAGAGAAGCTGCTTAAGAAGGGCTTGAGGTCCCAGTTCAGAGAGACTCTCCCCTGTGGAGGCAGCAGTGGGAGGCAGTTGGCTACGTCACCTCCTGAATACTAAGGCTTAGCTTGCTTTCTCCTTTGTTCCTTTTCCCTCAGTCTAGGGCCCCGTGGAATGGTCCCACCCACATTCAGGGTGGCTTCTCCTCTCTCAATTGAACTCTGGAAGCGCTCCCACACAGGTGTCCCAGTAAGAGGCCCTGTTTCAAAAACAAAGTGGTTGGGTCCTGAGGAAAAACACAGGAGGAGGTTGACCTCTGACCTCTGTATGCTCCCACCCGTGCACACACCCACACACCCTCACACCCTACACAACCTAGAAAGAAGGACCAAGGCAAAGGGAACTGGGAATAGCAAGTTTAGATAACTCTTTCCAGAATACTTGCTCTCAAGGGAAATAAGCAGGGAGTGGTCGAGTATATTTTCTTGCTGGAAATTTTTGTTTTGGGATGGGAGGTTTGAAGACACATTTGTGTGCCAGTGGTGACAGTCCAGCCAAAGAGAAGAGAATTAAGGTGGGAAGAGGAGCAGGGTACAATGGTGTTACTGTGGATTTCATCCGGGAGGAATGCCTGCCCTGATTGGTAGGTCTCTGGTAAATCTAGGGGTGGCCCACCAACACCAGCTCATTATTTCTCCCTGCCAGCTTTGTAGGCTGTGTCTTTGAAGCTGACAGGACACCTCTCTAGGACCTAGGGCTCTCCCTGTGAGCAGAAAGAAGGGTCTCAGCCTCAGGAAGGGCTTGGAAATAGCTTTAAAAAGCACATTCTTTGGTAGGTTAAAAATATGTGGGGTTTGTGTGTGGTGTGTGTGTGTGTGTGTGGTGTGGTGTGTGTGTGTGTGTATGTGTGTGGTGTATGTGTGTGTGTGTGTGTGGTGTGTGTGTGTGTGTGTGTGTGTGTGTGTGTGTGTGTGTGTGTGAAGACTTAAACTTTGGTAGGAAATGGTTGTGATTTTTTCTTTAAATGAAAAGAGACTATTGTGATCTGAACTTTGGAAAATATATGACATCCCGGTGCTGTTCTCCAGGCCTTGGCTCTCCTGAGTTACTTGCAGGGCAGCCTCAGTATACCCAACCCTCCTCCCTATCAGGAATCCTGGGCCAGAAGAGCTTATTGTTTTATTGTTGCCGGCATCAACCTCTACCCCTGACTAGATCCACAGTTTGCAGGGCCCAGTACAAAATGAAAACGTAAGCCTACAGTTCAAAAATGAAGAATTTCAAGGTGGCAGTACAAAGCTTTCAAAGTTAGGTGGCCTGCTGAGNGAGGGTCCCTATGTGCCTGCTCAAACCTCACACTGATAATGATTGCCCAGCCTCCTGTGGGCCATTCTCAGCCAGCTGGNTAAGATAGAATTTTTGGAGTACCTCTCCTAGGTGTAGACTCTGGGAGCCCAGATGACATAGGGCAGACTCAAGGCGTCTACCATCTTTAGCGTCTACATACCACAGCTGGCAACAATTTCCTGGCCTGGCTCTTTGCTCCAATTCCCACCTCCCCCTCACATTTCCTTGGTCATGAAAACTTTCTGGTTTAATCTGGGCTTGCTTGTAACCTGAGGGTCTGGGGACCNCGGTGCAGCTGTGTAGAGTGCTGGGCCACTTGGCGCTCCCTAAGCTGTTTACAGCCCTCCTCCTCATAGGGCCTACTGTAAATAGAAAAGTACAAACACATGCTGGGTTTGCAGCAGATTAAAACTGTCTGCCGCTTTCCCTGGATCTTAACACATAGCAGTTTGTGTTTATGTAGCATGGATTTCCATGCCCGCTACCTACAGAGTTATTGCTTTGCTAAGCAAGGCCTGACCACTGGGCTTTCCAGAGCGTTGGGAGGCACNACTTTGAGACTTCCAGAGCATATTCTCAGGGTCAGGCTGACCTCAATTGCCCAGACCGGAGCTGTGCTGTGCAGTACGGTGGCAACAAGCCATCCGTGTGGCTCTTGAGATGTGGCTGGTCTCATTGAGCAGTGTTGTTCATGTAGAATGTACATTGGCCTTTGCTGGTTNAGTACAACAACAATAAAGTCATATATTTCTTCTTTCTTTCTTTTCTTTTTACTTTGGTTACATGTTAAAATGATAGCATTTCCAAAATGATAGTTAAAATGATAGTGGCTCAAATAGAAGATACTAGGGTTAATTTATCATATTTCTTTTATTTATATTTTCATGCTTCTTTTTCCATTTTAAATGTAGCTACTAGAAAAGTTTTTTGTAGATATGCATATATGTATATCATATATTTGTGGCTTATATCTCATTTCTATTGGATAGCATCCAAATCTCTCCCTGTACTTTCCTTGCTGGGCCTATGTAGGACACACGCATACATAGAAGTACACATACACACATACCACACACACTCCTGAGAACCTTGAAAGGTAAGCCAGGCCAGTGAGATTATGTGACAATCCCCTGATGCTACCTTTTCCAGGAAGCCTCCTCAGAATTCTGCAGAGCCCCCTGTAGGAGGCTTTGCTGGGAATCAATCTACCACATTTGTTTTACTGAGCATATCTATAGAACATCTGAGGTTTCCAGGCAATGAGACTTAGTGACGTCAGAGCACAAGCTTCACTCTTGGATTCTAGGCCTGGTCCTAGAATGTGTTCCTGAGTAGGTGACAAATACTCTCCACGCCTGGGTCTTCTTCTCTGTAAAATGGGAGTCATGACACCCAGGTGCAGAGGCAGCTTGGTGGTCCGGTGTCGGTACCACAAGCTTGCTCCTTGTCAAATGGACAAGGCACAGAGAGCCTTTAGCATGGAGGGATGGCATCACTGTAAGCCTACCATAGAGGCAGGACTCATCTGGCCTCTGGACTGTCACAAAGTTCACTGACCTCTGAGAAAGGAAGGGGGAGAACCTGGGAAGGAAAGAAGAGGAACTGGGATCCTAGGGAGCCCCAAAGCGAAGAGGCCCTAAGATAATATTGCTGACAGTTGGAATCTAGACAGATTTCAACTAGGAGTCAGCTAGACAGTCAGCATGGCCAGGCCGGGTGGGGGGCTGGGATTTGGATGGGAACAGGAAGACGTGTAAGGCAAGGACAAAAGCACTCAGTGTTCCTTTTCAGAGCTTCCCCCTCCTGGGGCCCACTGTGATACATGACCCGGCAGTGCTCCACCCTAAGTTACTCTGTTGTCTAAAACAGTGGTTTCCAGACTGGGCATTGGCCCGAGAAACTCCATTTCTCATGCAGCTTTTGACTCCCTTTTGAGGATGGAGGGTGACTCTGTACCTTGGTAGACACNTGAGCAGCACCATCTGTTGGAACCAACCACATGATAGAGACTGATAAATGACTTATTCTCGGGTGCCACCCTCTAATAAATTGAGACTGCAGGAGCAAATGGCCTGTTAAAATCATGTCAAGAAAACCAGATCGGAAAAGGTGCAAGTCCCTTGACGGACCCCCAAAAGAAGAAGACACTTAACCCAACAACAGCAATGGCCCTGTCAGCTTGTCGCCTGGTCACCTAGCTTGTGCAGAGGGTGTGTCAGGGACCGAAAGACAACTCCCCACTGTTCCAGGGGCTTCTGTTTGGTGTGTTCCCCACTGTTGATTCAGCCTACTTGAATTGTCATCTGCCTGTCTTCCTGTTTGTCTATCAGGGTCTTCTGTCTGTCCTTCTGTCTTGATCTGGTCCTGCCTTTTACACCACTGGCCTCCACAGTCCTGTAGTGCCTCTGCATTTGGACTCCTTTCCCAGAACTCAGCTCAAACCTGCGACTCCAGTCATCACTCCGGCAGACTCCCACCTCAGTCCATATTCTTACCCCTATGGAGACTCTGGTTTGTTTGGTTGGTTGGTTTTGTTGTTCTTGTTTCTTCAAGACAGGGTTCCTCTGTAGCTCTGGCTGTCCTGGAACTCACTCTGTAGACCAGGCTGGCCTCGAACTCACAAAGATCCGCCTGCCTCTAACTCCCCAGTGCTGGTATGAAAGGCGTGCGCCATCACCGCCAGGCCTGTGGAGACTCTTTCTGCTGTTTCCATGCTTCTCTGGCCCCTTTTGAAATCTTTTGAACTCTTCCGTGGCCTTTTTTTTTTCTTTTTCCTCTTCATTCTGTGTGTGCACTCGATGTCTGATCTGAGAGTTAATATTAGCAGTTAAGATTGTAGTAAAAGAACCGGTGTTTGCCTTGGCCGGAGCCATCAAGGAAAGAGAGACTACTTGCTAAAGAGCTGCCAGCCAAACAGCTGTACCTTGTGGAGTTCTTGTTATTCCACAAATTCTGACATCCCGAAAGGACACAAATGCATTCATCTATGTTTCTGACACAGCAAACTTAGGGCATCGAGGCTGGTCGAGGGAACCTAACCACAGTCCAAATCCTGTGTTGGAGATAGGCCAGAAGATACTAGAAGTGTTGGGCCATTTTCTTCTTGCAGTCTTGCCCCCATAAAGTAATTACCTCATGGTAATNTTTGCTGATAAAACAAACAGATCCGCAAATTTCNCTGGCTGAACACCACAGAGGCTAATTCTCACTCAACTGTCTAAACTGTCTGATGTGGGTGGTGCTCCTGGCCGGGAGAGGCCATCCATGTGGTGGTGACTCAGGAGCCCGGGCTCCTGAACTTATGGCCTCAGAGTCCTCTGCATCCAGTAGGCAGACTGGAGAGGGGAGGTAGGAGATACATGCTCATCTCGCCTCATTTGGCCTGGATGAGGTTATGGTCCCTAGCTGAAGACTTAGCTCACAGCTCCGTATTCATGAGCAGCTCCATTCCGTATACAGAGCTGAGCCCAGAGCCTGGCATACTTCCTCNCCAGTAGGCCTCTTAGTTCTTCTTTTTGTTTGTTTGTTTTTGTTTTTCCAGACAGGGTTTCTCTGTGTAGCCCTGGCTGTCCTGGAACTCACTCTGTAGCCCAAGCTGGCCTCAAACCCACAGAGATCCACCTGCCTCTGCCTCCCAAGTGCTGGGATTAAAGGTGTGCGCCACCACCGCCCTGGCATTCTTAGCTCTTCTTTAAGCTCCTTGCTAGTTACTGGTCCTAGGCTGGGCTCTAAGAGGACTTCCCACAGCAGCACAGAGGAAAACCCATGGATGCTCCTGAGGGAAAATGAATGGCATAGGTCGACACTCTCCACGAGCTGGTATACACATCATAGTCTTGAAACTTTAGACACCCTGAGTGCTTCCCAAGCCTCTTTCTCCTAAGAGGTCCCGGGATCTACCTAGGCACCTGACCCTGGAGATGTAGCCCGGGGAGGACAAACCGGAACTGTGGCTGGGTCTGGTGTGGGCAGCTGAAGGCGGGTTCAGAAAGGCTTCCTGAGTCTCCTTGCCTGGGCCACAGACAACTCAGAGACACCTTATACCATCCCTTCAGGCTGCTCTCCCCTGGGCCTGGTTATCTGTGCCTAGTAACTGTGCTGGTCAAATCCAAAGTCCCCATCAGTTAGGACTGGATCAAAGGAGGAGGCGTGGATGGGGTTCAGGCATGTCATGGCATGCTCTCACCCGGATCCTGTACCTCCAGCCAGGGCGTCAGGTGCTCATGAGTTTGTCACAAGATGACCAGACACCTCATGAGGAGAGCATCAGGCCTCTGACAGAGGAGAAGTGAACGATGAATGCCAGGGGGGGCTGTCATGGGTGAGTCACTCCTTTTCTTTGGGGCAATCAGAGGAGGTATCCTGGAACTTAGAACTTGCAGGAAGGGGTGGGGAGCACGGGAAGAAAGGCTCTATTTGGCATTCCCACTTGTTTCTATATGTGTAGTACTTCATCGTTCCAAAGCCAGTGAGACAGGTGAAGCAGAGAAGACAACATTTTTCAGGAGAGGAGACACAAGCCCAGAGAGGTTGCCCTCCTTGCTCAAGGTTGCACAGGAGTTGGTAAGAACACAGATATCCTGCCTAACAGTGTTTTTGTTCTTGAGTAAGTTTGACAAATGTATCTCTCNCTCAAGAGCCTGTCAGAGTAGGTCCCCAGGTGGGGTGAGAAACCCCTGGACAAGGCGCAGACTCTCNCTGGAGGGCATCCTGAGTCTGGGTGCCCAACCTCCTTTTTAAGAACATGTGTTTCCTGTTTTCTTTCTTCCACTGGCTCAGGACAGAATAGGGTTTTCCTGAGCGGAAGGGCCCTAAAGCTCTGGTTCAGTCCAGTCAGC
>LZPO01097143.1:402881-418003 GCA_001675575.1 Neotoma lepida | reverse complement strand
TCCAAATCCCTTCTGAGGCAACACTTCCTCAATCTGATCATGTTCCACCAAGCTCCACCTCTAAAATTTAGGTTCCATCACTTCCCATGCCACTCTCCTGGGGACCAACCTTTCAACACATGAACTACGCTCACGCCATTGCAGTAGTATTTCACCAGATGAATATACCTTATTTGTTCATTTTTTTGTCCCCACACAGACATTCCTACATTTTAGGTATTACATAGAAAGCCGGATTGAATGTCTTCATGCATCTCATTTTCTATAGCGTGCGTCTAGAATTGCCACTACTGGGTGGTAGAGCATGTGGGATATTTGCACACTGTGTGAAGATGTATTACTGTGACTGGTGTAATAAAAAGCTGAATGGCCAAAGCTAGGCAGGAGAGTATAGGCGGGACTTCCGGGCAGACAGAGAACTTTTGGAAGAAGGCAGAGTCACTAGCCAGACTCAGAGAAAGCAGGATGGGCAGTACGGAGATGAGGTAACAAGCCTCATGGAAGAACATAAATGAAAAATATGGGTTAATTTAAGTTATAAGAACTAGTTAGAATCAAGTCTAAGCTAAGGCCGAGCTTTCATAATTAATAATAAGTCTCATGTCATTATCTGTGGGCTGGCGGTCCTAATGAAAAAGGTACAACTACAAGAACGTGTATTTTGAGAAGAGATAGTCTTCATGGAGCCTCTGTGTTCTTTGGATGGGAGTAACTCCATTTTCTTATGCCACTGTGGGATGTTATTTATTTCTGTCCACTTGGATAACCTTTACATTGGTAGGTAGTCTGCACACCTCCTCTCATGGTTTGAAATATACAGGATTTGATTTTCCTGGAAGACACGGACCATAACTTATTTGTTACGCTATCTCCAATAGATTCCGGTACAAAGTAGGCACCGACTACCAACTGAGTTGAACTAGTTTCCCTTTCAGCACTGTGTCAAATCAGATCCTTCCAAGGAGCCATCAGCTTTCCTCTCCCTGTTTTAGCAACACTAAATTCCTTGTGTACTTGCTTTTGTACACTTGTACGGGTTTGGCGGGGGAGGGGTGGAGGTGTAGGTGCACACCTGTGGAGGCTGGAAGTTGACATCGGGCGTCCTCGCACTCTCCACATTAGTTTTTGAGACAGGGTCTCTCCTTGAACCTGGAGATCTCTGATTGCCTGGACTGGCTGCCAGCACACTTGAGGGACTTGCCTGGACATGCCACCATGTCCAGCTTTTAGACGCGTGCCNGGGATCCAAACTCAGGTCCTCATGCTTGGGCAGCACAGTTTGCTCACTGAGCCATGTCTTCAGACTCTCATTGAGTATTTTTGAGTGCCCGAGTCTGGAGATGAGTACTTGGAGGTGAGTTGGGGCTGGGATCAAGGCTGTTTCTATGTGGAAATTACAGCAAACCTCCTTTCCTTGCTCTGAAGCACAAACTTCCTTCGATACAGGGCTGCTGAGTCCAGCAGACATTTTAGGGGGGGTGGGGTAGGAGTTTGAGACAAGGTCTCTCTTCATAGCCCTGGCTGTCCTGCAACTGTCTAAGTAGACCAGGCTGGCTTCAAACTCACAGAGATCTGCCTGCCTCTGACTCTGAGTGCTGGGATTAAAGGCATGTGTCATATGCTGGGCTTTGGGCAGACATTTTTGTGGGAAGGTAATCATCTGAGATTTGTAATAGTTTGGACAGAGGCAGTGGAGAAGTTGGCCCTTTCTTTGTGAAAATACAGAAGATACTCACACACACAAAATAAATGCATAAAATAAGTTTAAAAAAGAAGATATTCAGAGAAGACACTGAAAAGCTCCTGGGAGGCATGCCCGTCCACAGATCAACCACTTCGCAGTTGTAGCTTCCTCTTAGCTGGTCTCTGAGGCAGTTTTCATGGTGCCTCTCTTGCTCACACCTGGTCCCTATTACTNTATCTGCCTGAAAGCAATAAAGCTGCCTTTCTCCAAAAGCTCTGTGACGAGCAGGAATTCACTGTGGCCTGGCCTTAGGTTGTCCAGACCAGCTTGCCTGACAGTTTCATGGGATCGCCATTATCTATAGCCTTGCAGGCAGGGAGGNGCATTCTGTCCAGACAGAAGCAATCNATGGGCCTATCAACTGATCGTGGGGTTNGGGGTCTGTGTGTACCTCCCTAGGCAGACACATCTATTTTGCACACTTAGTGGCAACCCTGTCATCTGCCCCCAAAAAGCAAGTACATTCACACTGGGCACAAATAAAAGTGTCCACAATTGCCCAGGATCCTAAGCAAAATCCCCACTCCTCAGTCCNTATACGAGGCCTGGGAGGAGCCTGGAGTGTGTGATCCTTGGGGGCATATGAGACGTTCATGGAGAGTGTGTGTTTCTTTTCTTCTGATTGACAGGTGGAGAGGGATCTGCCTCTCTCTTAAAGAAGGTGACATCAAGAGACTCATTTCTTTTTGTCCTTGAAAGAGGATCTCATGTGGCCTGGGCTGCCTTTAAATTCACCATGTAGTTAAGAATGACTTTGAACTTCTGATCCTCCTGCCTCCACTTCCCCAGGATGGGCATGCTCTCCCTCCCTGCCAGAACTTGGGCTCCTTGTTGGTCAGAATCCAGGTCTGCTGGTACCAGGCTTTCCTCTGTGCTGCTCCTTCTCCAGCTGTGTCTGTGGTGGCACTGAGGTCCCTTGTTTTTCCTTGGGTGTCAGGGAAACCTCCATTTCCCTGCAGCTGTGTGGTTTGATGCTCCCTGACAGCAGGCCTGTGTGCTTGCTCCTGACTTAGCTGTTGCTAGCATCAGTTTCAGCTGTGTTCAGAGGCAGAATGTCAGGAAATATGCCTTCTTGAAAGGGCCTCCCCGTTCAGACTGGTACCCTAAGTCACCAGGCCACTTCTCTTAGCCCAATATTTCTGCAGTTGTCCAACATGGTCTTCCTGGCTGTTCTGCCTGTCATTCTCCATTTCCTGGTTCCTGTAAGATGGCTTAGCCATACTCCTGACCTCCCAGGGATCCTCCCTCCTTAACAGAAACTGGTACCCAGAGGCCAACACTCACCTCCTCCTGCCTCTGCCCTGGGGTCAAAGGTAGAAACAGCAGGAAGATGGGGGAAAGGAGAATGGAGAAAAGTAAGAAGATAGAAGAAAGTCAGAGAAGGAAGGGAGACAGGAGGGAAAGAGGGAGGAGAGGGAGCAGAAGAGTCAGAAGGAGAAGAAGGAAGGGAGGNAGGGAGGAAAGCTGCCAGCCCTTCACAGAGCTACCCTGTGGGGCTTCAGAGTCATGTCTGTTTCTGTGAGGGCCAGCACACGCCAGGTCCACGGTGAGTGNGCCACACAATGCGTGTCCTGTGACCACTGATCTGACCTGTTTGTTCGTTTACTAGCCGAAGCAGGAAACCCGCCTGCCACACCGGCTTCCCCTTGCTTGGCTGGTCTCAGGGCCCACACCCTGCCTGAGAGATAAATAGCAAGGCTCCTCTCACCAAGGCAAAATGTGGATTGCTCTGCCCTGGGCTTGGATTCACTTCTGGGTCTGGGAACAGACAAGATTCACATCAAGAGTTCAGTCTAGGAGGGAGGAGAGTGAAGAGGTTTAACCTGAACNGCAGATCTGCTGCCTGGAAACACAAACAAATAATGAGNGTGTCAATGACTA
Source organism: Neotoma lepida (assembly GCA_001675575.1). Classification (NCBI taxonomy): domain Eukaryota; kingdom Metazoa; phylum Chordata; class Mammalia; order Rodentia; family Cricetidae; genus Neotoma; species Neotoma lepida. Next base: position 414,378 of record LZPO01097143.1, on the reverse strand, counting down.
ATGAGGAGATGTTTACAGGCTTTGAACACTCGTCAGTCATCCTCGGAATCTCCCTGCAGCCTGTGAGATAAGACAAGCGTTCTTCCTGTCCCGAGTCTTAGGGAGGTAAAGCAGGAATGGAGAATCTTAGGGAAAGTGTCCAAGTTTACACCCAAACTCACCTCTGAGTGTCACCTCCTTAGGGCTGAGCGTCCCCTTCCCCTGAGTAGGACTGCCATTGAGTGCCTTGCCCATTCACTGCAGGTGGCCCTTGGCAANCAACAAAGCTGGCCATGGTTTGACATGTCTCCCTACTCTCTTCATACCCCAGGATGNCCCTAACNTTTTGGCTACACTCAAGTCCCAGATGGTTCCTCACACTGGCCCTAGACAAGTCCCAAGGCCTGAAAGTCATCCTGCTGGTGACTGGGGACAGCAGCTGGAGCAATGGCCTTGGAGTAAGAGCATCGTGGGGAACCCAGGTACTCACAAACCAAGTGACTCCAGATTAAGTCTCCTGCTTGTGATCCACATTTCCCTCAGCTGTAAAAGGCTATGAGGGTGGAGGAGGGCAGCACAAGAAGAATGATAGTTTTGATTTCTGAGCCGGGCATGGTGGCTCGATCACGTAAGTGGAGCACTTGGAAGGCTTAGGCAGGAGAATTGCTACAAGTTTGAGACTAGCCTGTGCTACATAGTGAAATCTCAGAGGAGCCTAAAATACAGAGTGAGGCCTTGCCTCAAACAAACAAACAAAAACAAAAATGAAATCAAAATAAAACACCCCTTCCCAAAAAGCCCCTAGCCATTCCCACCACTGTCATCTCAGTCTCTTAGGCCTCGTGTGAATCAGCAAGCCTCCAGAGCATCCTTCATTTGGGCGGCCACCAGGGAGAGACTGTGCAGGCGAGGGAAGGGCTGAGATGAAAGCAGAGGACAAAGGGACCAGAAGGGGGACAGCTTCTAGCATGTTCTCCAACCAGATATTTGTGAACACACTTGCAACCCTTTGAGTTTCCACTGTTCTATACACTTAACCCATATGGCCCCAGCCAGTCTTTCAGGTAAGGAAGCAGAGGCCTGGGGGAAGGGGCAGGAGTGGCTGCTGAGTTTGCCCTGGGTGCTGGTGGATACACCCTACAGGGACTGTGTTGTTACACTCACTCACTGCTAAGGGGACTGAGACTCAGACAAAGAGTCATTAGCATGAGGTCACACACAGCAGATTTTTGTGGTTAGGTGTGTCTGTCCTAGCCTCACCATCTGGAAGCAGTGTGACTTCTCACTGGCCGAGTAAAGGTGCCTGCCCCCAAGCCTGATGGTCTGAATTCGATTCCCAGATCCATGTGATGGAAGGAGAGAACCAACTCCTTCAAGTTGCCCTCTGACCTCCACAAGTGCACTGTGGTNTATCTCTCTCCCTAGAAATTAATTAATTAGAAAGTAAAAAAACCAAAACAACCTTACTGTAGTTCTGTTCCACCTGGGGACAGGACCAGTGAGTGGCCCACTTGTTTCTGGACTCCTGGGCCAGTGTGCTTTGGCCCATATACCCTTTGTTCTGCTCGATGGCATCAGAGGACACTGAATTGGGGGACAATGGCTGTGCCCCTGAGAACAGCTTCCTTCTACTGAGCAGCTCCCATCAGCCCTCACACAGCTTCTGTGGTCCTCCGGTCCTCCGCTGCTCCAGACCAGCACGGCCCACGCTCCTATAGATGCCCTCAGCTCCGTCACTTACTTGGGAGGCTGGGTCTCTCTGGAGCAGGCCTCGGCGGGGTTGCTGATCTTATAGTGCGTATCATGCTTGGCGCTCTCGTTTTTTTGTGTGTGTTTTTGTTTTCAGACATGGTCTTTCTCTGTAGCTGACGTTGGCCCTGAAGTCTCTCAATAGCTCAGACTGGCCTCAGTCAGTAGCAGTCGGTGCTGGGGATTGTGGGTATGAGGACCATGCCCCACAATGTTTTCATGTCTGTGGCCTAGGAGGCTGATGGGGGAGGGTGTGAAAAGGTTAACCTCGTTTGGGCAGTTATTCCTTCTTGGCATCTACAAGTGGACTGACTAGGAGGACCTCAGCTTTCCTGTTGCCGCAGCAACGACACAAGACCCAGAGCAGAAGTGAATCTGGAGATGGTTAACTGGCCATGCTCCTGGCAGGAAGCAGCCTCTCCTCAGAGAAACTACTGGAAACTCTCCCATAACAGAGTTCCCCATCACTAGAGTGAGAAAAGGAGTGGGGAGCTGGGGATCCCCCAGAAAGTCTGGCTCTGGACAAAGGGATATTGCTGGTCCATAGGTCAATGCGGGCTCCTGGCTCCTGGACTCTGTGCCTTCTGGAGCTCTGGCCTCTCAGTGCTATGAAAGCATGAAGCTTGGCATGGCACATGCCCTGATCAATCTTCGTTAGCCCCACTGAACTGTTGCTTTGGTGGTTTTGATTTTTCGTTGTTGTTTTGCCTTTTTATTTATGTATGTATTAAGACAGGATCTCACTACATAGCCCAGGCTGGCCTGGAACACATTATCTCCTTTCCTAAGCCATGTTGGGATTACAAGTATACACCACCATGCGGGACCGACCGCCTAGGTTTTCTTTCTCCTACCCCCAGGGAGGCCTTTGCTGTACTTATCCCTCCTATAGGGGCTCCTGATTGTCTCTGGGCCAGCCCCTACTCAGACCTCAATCTCAGTTTGAATGGTACTTCTTCTAGTCAGGCACTTCCACAGCCAGACCAGGGTCCTTTCCTGTTACCCTCCTGGTGTCCTGACCGTGTTGAGTTCAGGCAGCCACACCCCTAGTCCCTCGCATCTCTCTAGTTTCTCCCAACACTCACAAGGGGGTGTTAAGTATGGCTTCTTCGCATTAGGATCCAGGCAGAGGGTCCATCAGAGGGGCAGCACTAATTTACAACTTCAGAGAAGACGGAGGTCGAGTGGGGGCGGGGCAGGTTACCAGGTCACCAGGTGCCCTCTGGGAGCCGTGGGCTGGGGGGTTTAGCCAATCCCAAGGTCGGGACTCTCTTGCCAGGACAGCTCTGCTCTCTCCCTGGTGGTTTTCATTATTTTTCATTCCCAGACTATTTTGGAAGCTGGCTGCCATGGGAACTGAGTCTTTGGAAGGCCCAGGCCTCTTTTTCCTGCTACCCCCACCCCCCTTCCATCTCTATTCCTTCTTAATTGGTTTTTAGTTCCCTGGCTTTCAGGCCGTCTGTTTATTTTGATTGCAACTCCACAGAACAAATCTTTAATGAACCAGCTTGTGGGGAGAGCCATTAGCAGCCGCCTGCCTCCAGGGAGTGGGGGAGGCGCCTGGCCTGGGTCCCAGCCTGGACTTCCACTCAGTGAGGAAGCAGTGGCCAGGTACTGGGTGGCAGCCTGTGCAGGGGCCCAGTCTTCCTTCAGGTATAGTCTGGAGCTGGGAACAGTTTGCCCTCCATAAGCCGTCAGCAGCATCAGCTGAGATGACCTCAATTGCTCTCTGAAACACTGAGAGGGGATGGGCTTCCCAGTTCCCCTGAGTCATCCCAGGAACCCCAAAAAAGGGGTATATTCTAAGCACCTCACTGTCCAGAAAGGGGAGTAAGGTTGAAGAACTGAGAATCCTGTTATCTGGCCAGCAAACCTCAGAGGAAAGCACAGGTAAATGGAGTGACCTCCCGAGTGTCACTGCTTCAGCTGAACTGGCAACCCATGGTCCAAACTGGACTCTGCAGGCCCCAGCCTTCTGGAGCAAATGCCTTTGTTTGTGCTGTCTGGGCCTGACACCGTTTATGGGTTTACTCCACTGTCTGGGTACTATCACTTCTTTCCAAAGAGTTCTGCCAACAGGAAACACATATGAANGTGTGTGGTTATCGTGGGTGTAGAGCACAGAATGATCCCTGAAGCTTCCTCAACTTGCACGAGCCCTGTCTTCAGTCGACTTCATGGGCCTGATCAGTTGTCTATTTCTCCCTGACCGCATTCTGCCAAAGCCACTCATCTCAGGAGCAGAGACTGGGGCCGGGGCATAAGGACAGGGAGCTCCCTTCCTATAGCATCAGGCCCCTTGGCCTTCAGACTTGGGGCTGCCTCTCTGAGAAACTCTGGGGTGGCCTTCAGCCTCTGCTCCATGCCTGCCTTCTGTCCAAGGGGTCTTCCTTTCTTTCTTTAGATCATGAACCCATGTAATTCCCTTGAACAGGAGACTNCCCTCCCTGCCTGCCTTCTCTGGTCCTGATGGGTTTTCCAACACCCATTTGCCCCTGGTGGTGGTCTCCTAGTCTTTCTCAGTGGCTAGGGTAGGAAGAGGCACCTCTGATCAGTGAGTCAATGAAAGTGAGAAGGGGCTTGCTCACAAGTTCTTCTTGTTCATAATGGGAATAGAACACAAGAACCATGATCCTCTTCTCCCTGGGATCCTGTGCTTCCTAAGGGAGCCAGGAGGAAGACAAAGCTGCCCTGGAGGTCTGCAGAGTGTCTGCTGACCCCGAGAACAGCTCACTAGGCAGGCCCTCGGGTAAACATGTCTCTGGACCTCTGGTTACTTCTCATCATCAATCTCCTTATTTAAATCACTGGCTCTTGATTTTATTTGTTTGTCTGTTTGTTTTGGTTAATTTTGTCTGCCTGTCTTGCCTTTGGTTTTACAGCTGTGCCAAGCTGTGCTTGTGCCAAGAAGAAATAGGCATTCAGAGCTACCGTGTAACAAGCTGGTAGTCATGTTTGGTTCCTTAAGCCCCAAATGAATCAGAGTTGTTGTTCCTCACATCATAGAAGCCTGGATGTAGAAGCCTGGATGTAGGTGATTTGGTTAGGTGTAACTGCTCTTAAGAGTCATTAACAAGCCAGGCACTGGTGGCGCATGCCTTTAACCCCAGCACTTGGGAGGCAGAGGCAGGCGGATCTCTGTGAGTTCGAGGCCAGCCTGGTCTACAGAGCGAGTTCCAGGACAGCCAAGGCTACACAGAGAAACCCTGCCTTGAAAAACAAAAAAGCAAACAAAAAAAGAGTCATTAACAATTAAGACTCCTGCTATCCTTGACCACAAATGGCCTCATCCCTTCCAGGCATCACATTTGAGTTACAGGCCTGAAGAATGGGAGAAAGGGGAACAGTTTACATCAGCCAAATCTGNATTTTTATCAAGAAAACATGACCTTTTCAAAAGCCCCACCATAAAATTCTTTGTACTCCTGATTGGTCAGAAATAAGCTGTATCTTGGCTAGAATTGGGGGNATCATGCAGAGCAATTTTGCGGAGGATTTTATTAGAGATGAGACAGGGGAGAAATGCATACTGGGAAGAAGGAATGGTCTTCCATAACAGGATTGACATCAGCAAGGCAACCGAGGCAGGAATAAGCCCAGTGAGTATGGCCTCCTTCTCTGAACATCCGGAGGTTCTGGGTCACCCTCTCTCTCCACAGACACCTTAGCAGTCAACCATCGCACCTGTGCTAGAGCAAAAGCTTCTTGCCAGAATCTCCCTGAATGAGAAGATGCAGGCNGATGCCCTTGTAGCCCACCTCCCAGATGTGGCTGCAAAGCACTTCTGCTCNGATTCATCCTTGTGCACACCCTCCAAGTTAGAACNTCTCTGATTCTTCTGCTGGTAGAAACCNTCATCTTTGGGGCCATCTCGTTCCCAAAGATGACTCACCTGTCCTGGCCCTTCACTGCTCCAGGCTTTCAACTTGTGCCACTCAAACTGAACATTTGTTATGCATCAATCACTTCAAAATGAAAGCTCCCTGCGGGCTGACAGCACACCCTTGCATCTGTACACTCATGTCTTAAATGGGGAAGATTATTCTGGGTATGTGCCACTCAGTTCTGGCAATCGCCATCTAAGTGCTNTGGGAATGCCCTGGAAATATCAACAGATTTCAGAATACAGACATGGGAATTTGCTTGCTATGAATTGAAAAGTTCCAGGTCAATATTGAACCTCACTGGTTGGTAGATGACCTGCTCCTCCACGATGGATTGCTGTGTTGTCCACCATGATGTCCTCCCACAGTAAAGCATCTGGGACCTGTAGGGACCGGAAAAAAAATAACAAAAAAAAAATTAAAAAAAAAAAAAACTTGTTGAAGACGACATTGGACAGCACCCTGGGACATCTCACTGTGACCACAATCTGATCTCTTGTCCTCCCCCAGACCCTGAGCCACAGTCTGGAAGAACTCTCCCCTTAATCCTAACTCAGGGATGCTCACATCCCTCGGAGGTCACCCGGTCCTCTCACTCTCTAGAGATCGGGATTCCCCGCTTGTCACAACCATGTCACCAAGAACTCTAGTGCTCTCACATGCTCTATTCTCCCATCGTCAATGTTTCAAAGGGTCGACTACCACGTTCTAGAAACAAGAGAGGCCGGGGTGCTATACTCCTAGAAGCTCGGCCCTGGAAGGAAGCAGGGATAGGAAGGAATCGGGTGTGGGAGATGAGCAGTGGATCTGCTTGATGCTGAAGTCCTATGGTTTACATCCTATCATCTTCATGGCCCAAGTCCAACATGCGAGTTGCAGTGTGTGCACATCCCGAGGAGATGATCCAGATAGGAGGAGACTATCCCAGGGACCCGTGAGTCCCTTCTGTAGGATTCTCAGTCATTACATGGCTTTATCTTCCCATCGCTACCTCCTCTAAGTAAGAGAAATGGGCNAGAGGCCTCTGAGAAGAGGGTGTGATTTCTGGATCTGGGAATCCTGGGAGGGGGCTAACCTCCTCTTGGAGGCATTGCAGACATAGCCCTCATTTCCCTTAAAAATGAACTTNACTGGGTAAGGATAGGGTGGAATGGAAAGAAGTGCACACCTCTGTATTTTTGAAACTTTTATTTTTTTAATATAACATGCATTTAGTATGGTGCACAAATTATAAGAGTAGATGTAATTGAATTAAGTTTCATAAAAGGAATGAATTTGCATCTTACATCCAGCTCAAGAAACAGGGCATTGCCAGAGCCTCCGAAGTCACCTTCCTGAGTCCTTCCAGTCCTTGTATCATCTCTGCCTAGAGGAACCATTACCTTGAACACAACAGTTTTGGCTGCAGGGTGCTTTACATAAATGAAACCATACGCTATAGTCTTGCTTGTAATTGTTCAAAATCGTGTGGGTGAGATTCTTCCATGTCATTGTGTGAGTTGTGGTTCCTGCATTCTTACTGTTGTATAGTATTTCACTTTATGGATATATTGTAATTTCTCTATTTTACTTTGATGGGCATTTGAAATTTTTTCTAGTTCTTGGCTGTGACAAATGGTGCTGCCATGAACATTTGTGAGATATTTGTGTTGGGAATGGAATAACATTAATGGGGAAGGAATCTATTTAGTTTTGGTAGATAAAGGTAAGAAGTTTCAGGGCTGGAGAGAATGCTCAGCTGTTAAGAGCACTGACTGCTCTTCCAGAGGACCCGGGTTCGATTCCCAGCCCTCATATGGCAGCTAACAACTGTCTGTAACTCCAAGATCTGACACCCTCANACAGAATATATGCAGGCAAAACACCAGTGCACATAAAAACAAATAATTTAAAATAAGGTAAGAAGTTTTTAAGCAGTTATACTAATTTATGTCCCAACAGTATGTAAGAGCTCTAGTTGCTCCAGATTCCTGTGAACACTTGGTATTATCGGTGCTTTTGTTTAGCCACTCAGTTTAGTAATTGTGAAAGGGTGGCTCATCATGGCTTGGTTTTCATTTGTGCTTCCTTCACAGGCCTGTTAATTGCTGGCATGGCTTTACCTTTGAACTGCCACCTCCCCTAAGGAAGAGAAATGGACAGAGGTCTCCGTGAAGGGGTGTGGCCTCTGGATCTAAGAATGCTGGAGATATGCCACTTTGCTACTTGGAGGCCAAATAGAAGGAGTGTGCCTGGGAGTGAGGGCTGTNATGATCCTCNGCCACATTTGCAGAGAGGCCATGGGCTATCAGCCCAAGGGAGGAGGAGGCCTTGGTTCTGATCCTTTCTAGTTCCCACATTCTGGGCAGGTTCATGAATTTCTACCTCCGAAAGTGGAAACAATAAGGAAAACACAACGAGGAATCAAATGGCAGGAAGTGTGAACAGTGTCTGGGACAGAGGTGTGCAGAGATCAGTCCTCTACACTGCTGGGCCCAATGACTGACAGCTGACAGCGATGGGGGAGGGAAGCAACAAGCTGTCAATCAAGCAGACACAACAGCAGAATGCCCTGTGACTTGTGTGTCATTTTTATGCTTGCAACATTGCCTTGAGAGCTTACGAGTCTCACTGGTGAGGTAGCACCTGCCTGCCCATGATCCTAGCATTTGGTAGGCAGAGATAGGAGGATTAACACAGGATCAAGGGTAGCCTGGTCTATATGGTGAGTTTCAGGCCAGCCAGGGCTACATACCAACACCCTGTCTCANAAAACCAAAATAAAACAAAAAGAAATAGCCAGTTTCAAGTTAGGCCTGATGGCCAGGGCCTGTAGTTCCAGCTGCTTGTGAGGCTGAGGCAGGAGGATCACAAGTGCAAGTTTTGACAGGTCCACAGAATGAGTTCCAGACAGCCTAGGCAAGTGAGGCTCTTATCTCAAAATCAAAAGGTAAAAAGAGAGTTGGGATACTGCTCAGTGGTAGGGTGCTTCCTTGGTATATATGAGGTCTTGGGTTCCATCCTCAGTATTGGGAAGAAAGAAAGAAGAAGGAGAAGGAAGAAGGAGGAGAAAAAGGAAGAGGAATAATAATAATAATAATAATAATAATAATAATAATTAATAAAAAGAAGGGAAGGAAGGAGAAAGAGGCAGAGGAAGAGGGGAGGAGGAGGAAGAAGAGGAGGAAGAGGAATAATAAGAAGAAGAAGAGGAAGAAGAAGGAGAAAGAAGAAGGAAGAGGGGAGGAGGAAGAGGAAGAAGAAGAAAAAGAAGGAGGAGGAAGAGGAGAAGAAGGAGGAGGGAAGGAAAGAGAAGGAGGAAGAGGAAGAAGAAGAAAAATAAGGAGGAGGAGGAGAATCCCCCCAAAGGATGCTAGGTAAAAATTGACCATGCTAGAGATGTATCTCAGTGATAGAGTGTTTGCCTAGCATGTGGGAGCCTTGGCTTTATTTTTAGTATCAGGAAGGAAAGATGGAAGGAGGGAGGTAGGGAGGAGAAAAAAANGAATTGCGATTTTAATCTTTTTTCCCTGCTGCAGTGCAGCAGTAAAAGTCAGTTTGATGACTGCCGTGGCAGCTTTCTCCAATCGAGCAAGGGCTTGCCACAGTTTGGATGTGATTCATCTAATGACAACTTCATTTTCTCCTTTGTTTGTTTGTTTCTGTTTTTTTAAGACAGGGTCTTACTGTGCAGTCCAGGCTGGCCGCCAGGAGGACCCTCCGGAGTGCTAGGAACACAAATGTATGTCGCCATGTTTGGCTTCTGTTTGGTGATCTGCGTTTGGCCATAGAGGGAGGGACATTGAACATTAAATTAAGGCTGTGGTCAAAGCCAGTCACAAAGAATGACAAAGCAAAGGTCTTGCTAATCTGGTGGCCTTTAGAAAATGCACTTTAGTTGAAGATCACCATCTGAAAATATTTCAAGTTTTTCTCCATTCTGGCATTGTGCTCTTAAGAGCTGGTTTGGGATGTCTCTTAGTGTGCTATTGCTGTGAAGAGACACCATGACCATGACAACNCTTATAAAGGAAAACATTTCACTGGAGCTTGCTCACAGTTTCAGAGGTTTAGTCCACTGTNATCAAGGTGGGGAGCATGGCGGAGTACAGGTAGGCATGGTCCTGGAGAGGTAGCTGAGAGTTCTACCTCTGGATTCAAATCTGGAGGCAGCAGGGAGAGAGAGAGACAGAGAGCCACTGGGACTGACTTGAGTGTCTGAAACTCCAAAGCCCACCCCCAGTGACACACTTCCTCCCTCCAACAAGGCCACACCTCCTAATCCTTCTAAGTAATGCCACTCCCTGATGACCAGGCATTCAAATCTATGAGCCTATGGGGGCCATTCCTATTCAAACCACCACAGGAGACAGACATGCAAACACACACCCATGCTAAGGACTGAAGTGGAGATGGCCAGGAAGTAGGAGGGAGGAAAAAACTTCAGGAGAAGCTTCACCAGAGCCCACACCACCCCCAAGCAGAACCCCTGACTCTATGGAATTGTCCTCATAATATTACTCTTTTATTTATTTGATTGTTTATCAGTATGTGTAGTGTGCTATGTGTGGGTATGTGTGTTGAGTTGTATATATTCTTGTGTGTACCTGTGCATGTGGAGGAGGCTTGAGGGAGATGTTGCAAACCTTTCCTGGGTCACTGCCCANCTTTGTTTCTTGAGACAGGGTCTCTTGTTGAGCCTGAAGATCATGGACTTGGCTAGGCTGGCTGGCCAATGAATTTCGAGGGTCTGTTTTGTTTTAACCCTTCCCTCCACTCTCTGCCTTCCTGTGCTGGGATTACAGGCATGCATTGTTTTGCCTGGCTTTTTCCATGGGTTCTGGGGATCTGAACTCAGAGCCTTGCACTTACTTACATAGCAGGTGTTTTACTGACTGAGCCATCTTCCCAGCCCTACAACATGAGTCTTCTACACATCTCACAAAACAGCACAGTTTCACAAAGAATAGGCTAGAATTACAAGTACTTCCTTTGTGAGGACTTTCAATAGGATTGACATTGTCCATCTGGAGAGACCTTAGACCTGGGGTTACCAGACTTTTTCTGTGAAGGGCCAGATTTTCAATAGTTTAGGCATTGTGGGCCATATGCTCTCTTCCTGACATTGAACTCTATCACCTTGGTGTGAAGTATCAACATGCAGTTCTAAGAAAATAGACCTGATGTTTGTGGGCCAATGAGCCTTATTTACTGAAAAGGATCTGAGCCAGGATTAGTCTGTAGGCTGAAGCTAATGGAACCCTGCTCTAGAACACACCTCACTTGACGATAGCATCATCTTGCCAAAACAGCCAAGGTGGGACATAGATGGAAGTCAAGACCTCGAGGCCAGCTACAAACCTCCACTGTGTTTTATACAGTTGTCCTCTGTGACAGGACATGACCATACTCTCTTATTTTTGTTTTTGTTTGCATGTTTATTTCAGATTTGCTGACGATGGTTTTTTGTTCAAAACCATAAAAAAGCCATTCAGCTTCATGTTTCCTACTAGGAAAGCCCCAGTTGCTGCTCTAGTGACTGGTCTGTTTCTTTTGCTGACACAGTCACTCCACAAGACACTGATGCTTGCTCAATGTGTCCTCTGTCTACCCACCTCCCAAGTTCAAGGCAATGGAGAAAGAACAAATGGTATTCCCTAGTCAAGGTTGGTGGAACTTTTATNTGTGTTTCAATATCTCTGGCCCAAAGTCCTGCCCTTGATCTTGGAGCAGTAAGATAAACTCTTTTCCAGAGGACTCTCTCTATGAATCGGTACCCAGCCTACCTAGTTCTAAGGCTATCATCTCGGATGCTGGGGTCTGCCTTGTTAGAAGCAGATATACCCAAATACTTCGAGGTATTCAACCTACAGGCCAGTCTTATTTCCAACATTTTCATCAACCCC
>LZPO01097143.1:364962-385141 GCA_001675575.1 Neotoma lepida | reverse complement strand
CCTGCCTCTGCCTCCCGAGTGCTGGGATTAAAAGCGTGTGCCACCATCTCCTGGTGCTCAATTTTTAAAGTAAGAATTAGCAGCAAAGAAAATAATAACTGCAATGGTGTGGTGCCAGAGATGGTACATGGGGATGGCAATGGGTACAGCCAAGATAAGTTTGATGGCCCAGGGAGGTGAAAATTAAGCAGTAGAATGAAGAATTCTGCATTGTTTCAAAGCTGGTCGATTATCTCCATATTTATATAGATTCCTGAAGACCACATGGTCGAGGAAATGGGAGCAAAGCTTAAGNCACATGCACACAAGCCCGCGAGAATATAATGGTAGTCTCCAAGCCCACAAGGCCAGTGGCTCAAGTGAGGGAATTCTCTTGTCTTTCTTCTCTTCTCAGCCTCCAGGGTCCAACTTCATCCTTATCATGGAGTCCATCCCTCCAAGAAAGGAGACAAGGGGCAGGAGTAGAGGAAAGATACAAAGAATTCTCTCCTTGCTCTCTGTCCTGTGAACATCCCCTCAGCATATGTTCCCTACCCGAGGAGACATTCTCCTAAGCTCACACTTTGGCGAAGAGGCCAGACTGCTGGTCAGTCAGTAATAAGAACTCATTTGGTTTCTCGAGGGAGCATCAGGCCCCAGCNCCTGAACTTAGCCTTGCCACTCATACCTCATCCCCCCCTCCCCCACCAAAGAACCCTCTTAAGGTGGGAATTATCATTCCTCATTTACAGAAGAGGAAAAGCTCTCAGGCCAGGGGGACCTGTTCAAACCACAGGGTTCTTAAATGGCAGAGTTGGGAACTGGCATCAAAGTCCTTTGTTACCCAACCCGGCCATGATTCGCTCCAGGGGGCAGGGCCTGCCCCCTCAGAGTCCCTGTCCAGGGCAGGCCAGGGCAGACGTGCTGTCGCCAGGCCTGGCCTCTCTCTGTGGCAATGTGGGCTGTTGTGACCCTGGCTCTGAAGGCTGTCATGCTTCCTGCAGGCGAGCAGCCGTTCCTCTGAGAACCGAGCCCAGAGGCTAATCATCTGGGCAGGCCTGACTCCTCACCAGAGGTGTGAGCATGCCTGGGTGTTGGGCNGGAATGAGGCTGCTTTAATGGACAAGTTGGAATCCGTTTGTGAGCAGTAAATTACCCCAGTCCCCAAGGCCAATTTCCATCATAAATCTAAACTATTTGACTTTGCAGATTCCCAGCACTAAAGCCATCGCTGGGACAACAGGACGGCTTATGGGGCCTGTGGGGTGTTAGGTCCAGCCCCAACAGAAGCCACAAGCACTGAGTGTCTCCTGCCCTCTTACCCCTACCATGCTTAGTCCAAAGCTCCCTGTGTGAACTGCCTCCCATATGAACGCCCGGACCATTCCTCCAGTTGCTACCTCTCTCACACGACTCANTTTGTCGCCTCCTCATGGGTCTGTTCAACGGGCTCTCCCCTGAGGGTGTCATCTGCACCCAGAGCTTCCGAGGTCTCCCTATGTATGACTTCCCAGTTGTGTCTTTTAAGTACAGACTTTTTCCCATCATCCCTCTGTAAGCTTCTCCACCAGGTGGCCCCACAGGAATCTCAAGTCCATGCTGTCCAACTTGGACTCAACATCTCCTAGCCTTGCCCCACCTGTAGGCCCAAGGCTATTTGAAATTACCTTTGGCTCCTTCATCTCTTACCCACCAGGTGGGTCCAGGTCCTGACCTCCCAGAGGTCACGTCTCCATTTTTTTTTCCCTGTCTCTTCTCCGTGAAATCAAAGTATTCAGGCATTTATGGCAAGATCTTCCNGTCAGCCCCTTCCAGCTGGTGCAATATGTGGCCTTGAGTGCTTACCCCAAAAGCTGGACTCAAAGTGTGTTGTTTCCCAATGAAGACACTATGGGTGGCTCCAGAGCATCACTAATACTCCACAGCCCTCCCTGGACCTGGTTCCCAAGTCTTTTCGCTCTCCCTTGCTTCTTAGAACTCACATTACAGTTATTCTAAATTAGCATGTCTCAACCTGTGGGTTGTGACCCCCTTGGGGGGTGTTGAATGACCCTTTTACATGGTTGCATATCAGATATTTACATTACGATTCATAACAGTAGTAAAATTGCAGTTATGAAGAAGCAGCAAAAACAGTTTTATGGTTGGGGATCAGCACACCCTGAGGAACTATATTAAAGGGTNGCAGCATTAGGAAGGTTGAGAACCACTGCTCTAGAGTTTCTGACCATCCCATTCCTTCCCTTTGTCCAAGGCCCAGCCAGACATCACACATCCAACCCAAAGGTTGGTTAGGAGCGTGGTACCTACGACCAGACTAACCAGGGACAACTCTCACCAATACCTCTCTGAAGGTTTGACCTTTGAGCTAGTTCATTCCNCAGCTCTTGTGCCTTGTTTGACCCATCTGTAAAATGAGGAAATAGTAGCCTTGCCCCACCAGATGTTGAGCAGGGGAAGTGAGATTGTGGAAAGCACTTGGGATGGAGGCTGGCATGTGGCGAGTATTTCATGTGTCAGCTTGAAGGATCCAGATGATGCCTCCATTAATTCCCTGAACTGCACCCGTCTCTCCTTCATCCACATTTCCATAGCATTTTTTCCCAGCAGCCCTTCCATATCTACCTGGTTCTTATAGTAAAAATCTTTGAAGGCAACTGGGTAATTGGAAGAAATGCACTGGGTCAAGCAAGGAGGTTACATCACAAGTACACTGACAGGCTTTACAGTTAGTTCCCAAGCCCAGGGATGTATCAGGCTCTTGGGACATGGGCATTAGCATCTACTAATACTGCTTGGGCAGTATTCTCATCCCAAGCATCCTGCTATTGCTATTTCAACTAAGCTATAGGCTTAGTATAGATTCTATATAGTATAGATTCCTAATTCTAGTTCAAACAGTCTCACTAGCCTTTCCAGACACAGGAGCTGGAGTCATGTGATCCAGAATGATTCCCGAAGTACCCTAATTTTGGCAAAAGGCTGTGTTTAGGGGCTGGCAAGATGGCTCAGTAGATAAAGGCATTTTCTGTGCAAGCCTAGTGACCTGAGTTAGACCTCGGGACTCACATACAGGTGGAAGGAGAGAATCAGCTTTACAAGGTTATTCCCTGCACACCCACACCCATCACATACACACACACACACACACACAAGCCTAGTGACCTGAGTTAGACCTCGGGACTCACATACAGGTGGAAGGAGAGAATCAGCTTTACAAGGTTATTCCCTGCACACCCACACCCATCACATACACACACACACACACACACACACACACACACACACACACACAAATACATTTTAAGGGTGTGTTTAAAAACGTCCACACCAAAGACCATAGGGCAGCCCCCAATATCTGTTTCNAGCCTTTCTTAGTCCTAAATTCCCGATGTTTTGGTATCCCAAAGATGCATTTCACAGCCTTGCTTACATCTGTCACAGACATGTGACTAAGTTCTGGATAAAGTGTCACTGAAAGGAGATAATGTTCTTTTTGGCTTGCCCCTAAATACATCCCTTTGCCCATATCGGGGACTGTGGTGTGTGCCTGTTGGAGCAGATGGCCCCAGTTCAAATTTTGGCCCTGCTATGTGCAAATTGTATGACCTTGGAGAGCTTACATAATCCTTTTATGCCATAGTTGTCCGGAGATCAAAGGATGTCTATTAGTAGGACTCTTACGAGGAGTACATGGATTAATAGGTGAAAAGTAGTTAGAGTGGTCCCTGGCACATGCTTTTTTGATTGTGGCCACAATGAAGATGGTGAAGGAGCTGTGGATGGCAAGGCTAGAGTTAAAACCCCTGTGGATGATTTGGGAGAAGCCATGTATTGCGAATGGCCTGGACCCTTAACTGTGGTTGAGCCCTTAATGACCATCTCTTGACTGTTTTGTTTACCTAAGATTTATAGGAGAGGGAAAAATCTTCTATCTTATTTAAGCCATCATTTTGGTCAGTTGCTTGTGACTTAATTTAATCATACATTAAATAGGGACCTTGGAGATTTGTCACATATACTTGTCCACTTCTCTGTGTTGTAGTCCCTTGTGGCTATGTCTCCTTATTCTTATGGGGAGGTTTTCCAAGCTATCTTTGTGGTTTTATACTCCTTATAAAATCCTATTCCTAGCATAGGCCTGAGGAAATATTGAATGAATAGAGGAATGATGTTCAAATTGTTCTTGTGAGATAGACAACGGTTTCTTCAGCTGGTGGCAGAAAACGAGTGGTGATAAGAATATCTTTATCAGGGGCTGGAGAGAAGGCTCAGTGGATAAAGGTTCNCCCTTGCAGAGGATCCCAGTTCTGTTGTCAACACCTGCTTCAGGCAGCTCACAACCACCTGTAACTCCAGCTCCAGGCCCACACCCCTGGCCTCCTCAGGAACTGACACACATGCACACAAACACGCACATGCACATAATTTAAAAATAAAATAAATCTGTTATATAAGAATGAACACTCATCAAGCCTAATTAATGTCTGTCTGGTCCAAGGACTCCACATGTGTGATCCTCACGGCACACTATGACACAGGTGTATGTCATCAGTCTCCGTTGTGAATCGGGAAACTGGCCTTCAGAGAGATGGAGGTCATAGATCCAACCAGATTCTGGATTAGGCAATTTGCCTCCAGTCTGGTACCGTTAAAAGTCTTGCTGTACAACATCCTCAAGGGCTTTTCTCTTATGAGGTCTTTGGAAGAAAGAGTGGGATCACCGACTGCCAGGTGCAGGAGCCAGCCAGACCACAGCCCGGGAAGCACGACCTTGCTCCTCTGCAGACTTTGGAGAACTGTTTGGAAGGCTGGGCTTCAGGGGAACTGAAGGGGGAAGTGTCAGGACTTTCCAAGGAACAACGAGATGGAGATTTATCCTGACACCTAGGCCAAACCAACCTTTCTCCTCCTTCGTGCTCCCATCACATTCCTGTTGATGTGAGCAGTGGCTGGTTGGATGGGCTACGTTTTGCCAAATTTTGACACTGGGTAGAGTTTTGTCTGCATTCCTCCCCTATTTATCTGCCTATTGTGCAATTTTTCCAAATCTCTTGTCCTANGCCCGGCTCACACATTTTATCTCAAAAAGCCATGCTTCATTCTGAAAACTGGAACTACAAAGCACAGGTCTTAATTCTTCCAGATGAAAATGAGTGGTGGGAATTTTAGCCATCAGATTTTAGTATTTTAGAATACAGGTTGGAAAATTTGCCTGCCTGCCTGCCTTCCTTCCTTCCTTCCTTTCTTCCCTCTCTTTCTTTCTGTGGCACTGGAGATTGAGCCTAGAACCTCACAATTGCTAGACAAGCACTTTACTTCTTAGTTATATCCCCAGCCGCCTCCTTTTTTATTTTATTTTTTTTAACAAGGTCTTATTAAGGTGTCCAGGCTAGCNTTGAATTTGCTCTGTAGCTAAGGCTGGCCTTGAACTCTTGGTCCTCCTGCCTCAGTATCATGAGTAGCCAGGATGATGGATTTTTATTTTTTAGTTTAGTATTATTGTGCCACATACCCCCATTCCTTCTTTCTGACTCCAGATCTCACATGGTTTACTTCAGTCCCCTGAACCAAGGGGTCTGCCTTGCCTAGTCCCAGCCATGCCAGTCACTCATGTCCCTCCTGTCATGCCAGCTCAGGACTCCCATGGCCCTTGCATAGGCAGCATGCTTTAGTACCTCTGTTGAGTCCTCGACCTATCTTCCAATGTGTGTCTTCATTGTGTGTTTAAATTGTTTGTGCCCAGAGGTCAAAGGCCGTGTTGAATGACCAAAGATGTTGCTAGTTTGCCTTTCTGTTGCTGTAACAAAGCATGCTGACCAAAGGCAACTTGGGGAGGAAAGGGTTTATTTGGCTTACACTTTCAGATCACAATCCATCATGGAGGAAGGTCAGAGCAAGAACTCAAGCCAGGACCTGGATGNAGGAACCATGGAGGGATGCTGCTTATTAGCTTGCTCCCTCGCTCATGCTCAGCTAGCTTTTTTTATATAGCCTAGGACCACCAGCCTCAGATGGTACTGACCAGTGTGCTAGTCTCTCCCACGTTATTCATGAATGAGCATTCAAGAAAATGCCCTCAAGCATGTCCACAGGCCAGTCTGATAGAGGCAATTCTTTAACTGGGGTTCACTCATTCCAGGTGACTCTAAATTGTGTTTAAGTTAACAATAAAAAACTAACCAGGACACTGGGTAGTGGTGGCACACACCTTTAATCCCAGCACTCGGGAGGCAGAGATAGGTGAATCTCTGTGAGTTCGAGGCCAGCCTGGTCTACAAAGTGAGTTCCAGNACAGGCTCCAAAGCTACACAGAGAAANCCTGTCTCAAAAAAACAAAAAACAAACAAACAAACAAACAAAAAAACTAACCAGGACAAGAACCACTGTCTACTTTCGAAAGGTGTTTTGGCCTCTGTGGTTTTTATTATTATTATTATTATTATTATTATTATTATTATTATTATTATTGTTATTTTATTACTATTTTATACATATGAGTGTTTTGCCTGCATACGTGTCTGTGTACATGTACATGTCTGATATCTGTAGAGGCCTGAAGAGGGTGTTCAAGCACCTGAAACTGGACTTAGAGACAGTTGTGGACTGGGTGCTGAGAACTGAATTCTCAGGTCCTCTGGAAAAGCAGCCACTGCTCTTGGCCACTGAGCCATCTCTCCAGCCCCTTCTGTGGGTTCTTAAAGGTCTTTCTGTTCTGAGATGGACCGAGTCTTGGACCGTCCTCTCCTTCCTGCCTGGGGACCTATTTAAGTGTTGGGTACAAGGTAGATTCTCTTGAAGGACTTACTGTGCCGTCTTCTTCCTTCTGGAATCAAATAAGCATGGTCACTGAGAGCATGGTGACAAATGCCCTTTTCATCCAAGACTTTCCCACAAAGAAGCAAGGGATTTTCAATGACGAAAACATCAGCATTTTCTTTCCTTCCTCCCTTTCCCCCTCCTTCCCTTTCTTCTTTCCTTCTTTTAGATTTTTGGGTGTGAATATTTGCCTTGTATGTGCAGGTTCCAGAAGAAGCCAGAAGAAGGTGTTGGACGTCCTGGAGTTGGAGTTAACCAAGAGTTGTGATCCTCCTTTGTAGCTGCTGGGAATGGAACTCAGGTCTCTTGGAAGAGTAGCAAGTACTCTTAGCCTCTGAGCCATCTCTTTAGCTATTTTCTCGGCTACTCTGTTTTGGTCAGCTAGAATGGACCATTTAGGGCCTGCCCTGGCCTGGCCGGCTTCGTATTCCTCTTGGTCCAGTCTTAGGGTAGTCTCCTGGTCTGGGCTGGAAAACACAGCTGGCCCTTCATAAACAGACTCAACATCCAGCTTGGACTCAACCTCAGCCCCTCCCCAGCTCAGGGCAGCCAGTCCCTAGGACCACAGAGGTCCTAACTCTTCTCAGGGAGATTCATTGTTGACCTAGGATTGCCAGACCAGAAATTCTGCAAAATGCAAACACAAGCACTTTCAAGCTGCAGCTCCGCGTTTTCAGTCCCCACGGCCTCTTTCCGCCAAACGCAGTAATGTCCAGATGGAAGGAATTCATCTCAGCNGGAACATGTGTTTCCCTTTGTGACTTCTCCCAGGACCAGGTCAACAGCCGCAAAGAAACTGCCTGAAACCAAGCTAGGGCAGGGAAGCAGAGCGTTTGAGACCGGAGCCAGAATACAGCATTCTAAACACGGAGCCTGAACCTTTAACCCCAGGACTCCTAGAAAATGTGGCTTGTTCAGGAGCCTCATTCTAGATAAATCCAGGGGAACTATTTGGCCTGGATTTGAATGTGCATTGTGATCTGGGGGTTCAAAAGCACTTAGGTCTGGACAGAGATAGCATCCATATTTCCAGCATTCACCTCAGGGACTTCCTCTTTCTCCTCTATGCTTTGAGCCACAGGATAAAATGATGGAGGTGTGACTGGACACGTGGGTGGAGACAATAACTCACTCTTTCACATTTTCCTGAGACCCTCCTAAGCTTTTGCATCTTGCCAGACATAGTTATTTCTCCCTTAGCACATTGAGTCCATCACCAGGACATCTCCATGTCCTTACCCCAACCACACCCTTCCCTCTACAACATGGTTCCTTCCACCTTCACTTCCCTCCTCACCTGGGAGNACTCATAGCCCTCTCCTTTGAGCTCTTGACGCTTGGTGACTGAACTACAATGTAGCGTCCATCCACACACAACATTGTGACACCATCTATTGTTTCATGTGTTTATAAAGTGTCTTTGAGTCAGGCGGTGGTGGCGCAAGCCTTTGATCCCAGCACTCAGGAGGCAGAGGGAGGCGGATCTTTATGAGTTCCAGACCAGTCTGATCTACAGAGCAAGTTCCAGGACAGCCAAGGCTACACAGAGAAACCCTATCTGGAAAAAAATCAAAATTAAAAAAATAAAAACTTAAGTGTCATTNGACAAAATTACAATTTAGAACTCTTAACTGTTTTATTGTCCACCCTACAATCAACAACACTTCATTCTATAAAGTGGAAAAAACAAAGGAGATATTTTATAGAAAGAGAAGAGCTGGAGAAAGCAAAACCAGGAACAAAATGTAGATTGGCCGCTTCTGTGACTCTGAGACAGGGTTTCTCACCTTGAGCCTCCTGCATCAGCATCCCCAACAGAGTTGTGCACCACCCCACCTGGGGTGATTGGTGATTTCAAAGATGCTTACCCTGAAAGGAGGGGACAGCAAGACACAGCAATAGAAATGGGGCCATCTGGGGTGTCTTTTTTTTTTCAAGTAAGAATTCAGGCTGAGGGAAACTTCATTTTTATGCCAATTGTTTGGGAAATCTGTCATCTCTCCTGGTTTCTTGGAAGGTCAGATAACAGTTTTGGTTTGACTTTCAGTACAAGCAACTCCATTTTGATTTTTGGTCTGGGGTATTGGGACCTAATGTTGCATAATAAAAAAACAAAAAACAATAACAACAACAAAAACAATGGCCTTCTATAACTTTTATTTGATAATACGTACATTTTCTGTCCCCAGACACTTTTTTTCCCTTCAAGACAGGGTTTCTCTGTGTAGCCCTGGCTGTCCTGGAACTCACTCTGTAGACCAGGTTGGCCTCAAATTCAGAGACCTGCCTGCCTCTGCCTTCCCAGTGCTGGGATTCAATGCCGCCACTATCACCTGGCTTATTCTTCCCCCACCCCCCTCTTAAAGATAGACTCTTACTACTGTAACCTAGGCTAGCCTTGAACTTGAGGCAACTCTCCTTTATCAGCCTTCCTAGTATTAGGATTAAGGTATGAGGGACCAGGCCCTGCTCACAAACACACTTTTTTTTCCTTTTTTTTTTTTTAAGACAGGGTCTCACTATGTAGACCAACCTGGCTTTGAACTCACAGAGATCTGCTGCCTCTGCCTAATAGCATGCCACCATGTCTGACCCAAGCACACTTTGAAGCAGTTCTATCCAATAGAAGTTTAAAGTGAAACATATATGTAATGTAGAATTTTCTATTGGTCACATTTTTTAAGTGCAAATAAACCCAACAAAACTTAATTTCAGCAATATGTTTTACTTAACTCAATGTATAAAAATATACCTTTAATATAGAATCATTACAAAAATTATTTTACTTTTTGGCCAAATTCTGATACGCATTATGTTGTTGTTGTTGTTCTTACCAGCACATGTGAACTTGGCTGCTGTTTTCACAGAAAACTCATCTGTGCTCAGGCTTTAATGACTTCTGTCCTATCCACCTGAGCTTCCCTTTGACAAGCTCCAAGATGGAGCCCAGGGCATTCTGGGAGTTAAGCTCCCAGCATCTATGAGTTCACAGAGGAGTCCTGGGAAAGTAATGGTGATGACCCTGAGTTGACAGAGGACAACAGAACCTACTGGTCTGTTGGAGGAGCACGCCTAGGAGTGAGCAGAAACAGCAGCCAGGACTGGAGGAACAGCACCATGTGCAAAAGGAGAGAGGCTGGGAAGCAGAGCAGGGGACCCCGAGCACCCCAGCAGAAAAGCCTCTGTAGGAGTAGATGCAAAGGAGGACCACAGAAAGAGGAGACAGGGAGGACTCTAGGGGCTCCTTGAAGTGCTCACTCAGCCAGTCAGTGCTCCGGTGTCACAAGGTGGCCTGGCTTGCATCTCAATGACATTCCTCCAGAGCTGGAACAAAGTGATTGCTCCTAACACCAGATATTCTGACCTTTTAGGAGACAGAGCCTCAACATGTGATTTACATGCCATCTTGGATCAACCTGAACAGAGGGGCTGGACAGTCACACCTTGCTGGTGTAGACCACAGAGAGCCAAAGAAAGTCAGAGAGCAGCTTAAATCAACCATTAGGTAGATAAAAGGAACGGATCAAATACAATGTGTATGCGTGCAGGAGGAGGCGGGGAGGNATATCCTGGTTGTCGTGGTGCTGAGGGCTCTGAGCCATGTGATGAGAGGAAGGTTGAGCCCAAGAGGGCAGGGGTGAGGCTTTGAAAAGAAACTAAAAGCCAGCCTTCATGGAGAGGTTCCCACAGTCCTGGAACATTTGCCCTAAAATGAGGAGCCCCTTAACTCAGGACACCAGCATCTGAGTAGAGCAAACTCCTAGCCAGGTTGGCCAGGTGTCACCCAGTGGTCTGCAGAATAGGGACACACAACAGGCAAGAAAAAGGTCACAGGCTGTGGGTCTTTGAGATGTTTAAAGTCAGGTGATGGCGCTTGAAACATGAAACAGGATTCAATTGACAATACTGGTTGGTCCCTTGGAGTCTTGCTTCTTCTCATCCTGGAATTCGTTCTTGCAATTTAAGTTTCTGGCACCAGAGGGCAGCACTACTCCGTCCCGAATTAATGATCGCTGGCCCTGCAGAGATGCTCGGAAACTTACTCNTCCGTTCATTCATCCCGCAAGTATTTATTGAGTGTTTACAATGTGCTGAAAACATTTCTAGATCCTTGGGATACAACACTGAATTCAACCCAGAAAAAAAACAAAATAACAAAACCACCGTGCCCTCTGGGTACTTCCTCCTTAAACAGGAAGACAGTAAGTAAAGGAGAAACAGATCTGGTATGTGGAAGGGTGAAAGAAAGAGAACAGGGCCTCAGAGGAGAAAGCTGGGGGCGTGAAGTTAAAGCAGACATCAGAGATGATAAAAGCAGCGATGGAGGAGAGGCGGGATTGCGGCCGAGGCTGGAGCGGGAGGAGGATTTGCGGAGGCGGGGGAGGGGGCTTGTAGCGTGGGTTTGTTACTATATTCGTTTTGTCTTGTTGCTGTGATAAAATGCCCCAGAGAATGAACTTAAGGAAGGAAGGATTTATACTGGCTCACAACTTGAGGGTACAGTCCCCGTGGCGGGGAAGTGTGGCGGCAGGAGTCTGAGGTGGCTGATCTCACNGCATCCACAATCAGGAAGCGAAGACAACAGATGCTCAGCTTGCCCNCTCCTTTTTTTTCCGTTTTCTACCTCAGCCCATGAAATGATACCATCCANGTCAGGGTAGGTCTTCCCATGCCAATCAATCTACACAAGCCCTCACGGTCAAGCGGAGATTTGTTTCCATGGTGAGTCTCAAACAAATGAGCTGACAGGCAAGATGAACCACCACAATCACACTTGTCAGGTGAGGAGACTGACGATCAGAGAGGAACCCAGACTGTCCAAAGTGAAAAGTCTAAATCTGGGGGGAGTCCTAAGTCTCCCTTATCCTATCCTGATGTCCCATTCATTCCTGGGGCCACATCCCCTCCATTTGGCAGGACCACAGACATTTCAAACCCTGCCTGCTTTCTTTTCTTTCCACGTTTTTTGACCAACCTTCAGTTATTTGTAGTTATTGAGTTCGTGACAATAAAATATTAATCACGAGCAAGGTATATCAACCCCACCCCCACCTCCCATTTTTCATATGCTCTCCCTTTGTCTACCTGTGAAACTAGAGGTATGGGACTCCAGAGTTCCAGCGAACAAGGCAGTCTCCAGACAGAGGGTGACTGACTGCCTGGTGGCTCCATGGAAGTGAGTGAGACTGTCTTAGTCTAGCTCCTGCTGCTGGAACAGAATGCCACAGTCAGGTGGTTTATCGTGAAAAGGAAGTTTTTCTCACAGTTCAGGAGACTGAGCTATTCAAGAGAACTTTTCACTACGTTGTATCATTGAGAACATGAAGAAGCGGGAAGAGAAAAAGCACGAGCTTCTGTTCTATAACAAATCCACTCCAAAGAGAACTAGGCTACTCCCTCAATGAATTAATCCATTCATAACAATAGGGTCCCACGACCTGTTCACGTCTTAAAGGCCTCCTTTCCCATATCATCACAGCGGCAGTTATGTTTCAGTAAGTGCCGGGGAAAGAACATGGAATTCCTAGCAGCTGTAAACACGGCGAGGAGGGGAAGCTACGTGTGTATAGACGTGATCTGCTCAGAGTACCTGTTATTAGAGGCCCTCTCTTTAGTGAAACTATCAGTTTGTCTTTTAAGGCAAGCACTCACAATGTAGCCCAGGCTGGCCTTGACCTTGCAATCCTGTCTTGACCTTCCGTGTACTGGTAGCCTCAGCACATTCTCCCTTTGCTGAGAGATTGGCTCTGAGATTAGAGACAATCAAAGTCATGCTTCCGATTCAAGCTGTAGGTACCAAAGAGTCTCTCTCTCCAATACTCTGAGTGATATGGACCAGGAGAGCACAGAGGTTCTGGAACCAATGCCCAAGACCCAAGGAAGGAGTCTCCAGCAAGATGAAGCTAACATGCATAGGAGGTAGACCAAACAAGCAGAGAAGTCACACTCTCCTACACCATTCAGAGCTCGTGCAACTCCAGGCCTAGGGTTAGCTTGCCCAGTGACAAAGGCCAGTGGGTTATCGTTCGACAGTGACCCAGCTTGAGTATGTCCTTTAGAACAGAGTTCTGAATAATAAGTAATCGTTGAACTACCATACTATGCCCTCCTACCCATGGTCTAAGCTCAAAAATAAAATAAAATGGTATAAAACAGTGAGCTAGTTAGACCCGAGCCCAATCCTCTGTGTGCAAATGTTTGCGGTTGAGCATTGACCCCCAGGTAACTGTACTGCACAGCCCAGCGAGAAGCTGGGTCACATTTGTTCCCTTTCTCAGGGTTGGAGCTTATCAGCAAGAAGGAGGAAATGGGGTTTCCTTCACCCTTCTTGGCTTCTGAGTTCTTGAGGTTTGAACTTTCCTTATCATGAGAAGGGAAGGAAGGAAGTCTTTGGTCTGTGTTTCCGGCTGAATAGAGAAGTTGTCAGGGTGGGGTGGCCCCTGTGATTTGGATGGCTGTAACCATTGGAGGGTGAGCAGGTGTCTATGGATAGGGCCGTGAGAGAAGCACAGCCTTCTGGGCTCTGAGACCTTTTGGACTGAACAGAAGTGCTGGAGAGTCTGTTGAACNGAAGGTATAGGGACCAGGAATCTGTCCCCATAGACTCTGAGCTGGCCAGATCCTAGACAGTGAGTGGTAGGGGCTGCCCTGTGCCTTCAAGAGGTAGGTCTGGGTACCACAGCTCAGGAACCTTGAAGAAAGTCCCCAGTTCACATCTCCCTCAAAGTGGCCCAGGTCCCTCTGTATGAGTCTCATGCACAGCTCTAGGGATGACAGTAGACTGACAGTTAAGTGACCATTGTCTGTTTCCACTGTCACTAAACCATCTATAATCTTTGCCAGCAACTTTCCATCATCTTGATAAATAAGGGTTTTAGCTAGATGTCATAATTTGGAAATTTTAAGAAATGTAACACTTATTTTTAAAATTCAAGAGAAAGACAGAGACAGAGACAGACAGAGAGAATGCTTACATGTAAATGGAGGGCTGAGAACAATTTTTGAGAATCTGTCTAACCCTCTTCCATCTTGGGTCTTTCTCATTTCTGCCGCTGAGCAGATCTGCTGGCTCTGGGGCTTCCATCCAATGACTCTGTCTCTGTCTCTGTCTCTGTCTCTGTCTCTGTCTCTGTCTCTGTCTCTGTCTCTGTCTCTCTGTCTCTCTGTGTGTGTGTGTGTGTCTGCCTCCCATCTCACTGTAGCAGTGCTGAGATTACAGATGTGAGTCATCACATCCTGCTTTTTATATGGGTTCCAGGGATTGCGCTCAGGTTGTCAGGTCTGCAGGACAAACACTTTTCCTTGCAGAACGATCTCCCTGGCCCACAACACTTTTTGAATGCTAAACTTTCTGACTTAATTTGTAATATATTTAATTTCTCCTTGATATGAACTATGAAGTGAGATTTCAGAGCCCTGCGAGTCCTTATAATGAGAGGGTCCAATCATTTCAGGACGAGTAAATGATCTTTCTTTTCTCTGTGGGGTTTTNCGGATGCTCCTAGATGCTGTCAGAGTAGGTTAAATGGAGAGTTGAGAATCTTGCTTCCTGGGTGAGTTATTTACATGTTTGTTTGTTTTATTTTGCTTTGGTGTTTTGTTGAGGCAGGGTCTCCGTGTCTTGATAGAGAGTGGNGTCCAGTCTTTGTTTCCCGCTGTCTGTGAGTGGCACTCACCCTGTAGGGCTGCAGTCATCTTTCTGTTGGGGCAATCACGAAGAAGCACCAAGTTTTGTGTCAAAGTTTCAGGCCCTCTTGATCCTTATTGTTCATTTTCCCAGAGGAAGAAAGCAGCACACATCTTAAGTAGGACTCTGATTGGTGCCGTCAGGTCACCTGTCCATTTCCGAGCCAATCAGCTGCCCAAGAGGATTGAGCATGGCAATATCCAACCTAGGCCATCTTGTTCAATCCCTCATCCAACCTCAAGGGACAAGGATCATCAACTCCCATTTTACAGATGAGCACCTGACTTGGGAGCAGATTAATTTGCTTCTCCAAAATTGCAGTGAATGGCCTCACTGAAGTTAGTGTTGAGTTGTGGGGAATGGGATGGAGGGCTTCTGGGACAGTGTTCTGGATTGTTGGTTTTCAAGTCTCTGATCAGGTAAGAAGAGCAGAGGAGGAGAGGTTTTTCCTACATCATCACCTCTCTACATCCTCACTTTGAAGAAGTCTTACTGTGTGTACATCTGGAGNGGTGGCAGCCGTTGTTTAGCCGTGAGAAGATTTAGAGAATATCCAAACACTGGCCTCTTGGAGTCATGCGCAACACGACTGAGATCTGCCTACCTCAAGATTTCTTCAGAAGGAATCAGAAACTTCTTTTGTGGTTCAAGTTGTTGTTAGAGTTTCTGTTACTTACAGAAAGACACATGGGTGCTGCTACAGGACCAATGAGGTTTGGTCAGAGGACAGCATCCCAGACCTATGGAGGTTGGTAAGGGGCAGCATCCCAGACCTACGGAAGTTGGTCAGAGGGTAGCATCCTTGGAGCACAGATGAGATCTAGAGAGGTTTGTCTGAGGTGTCCTGGTATGAAAGAAGTTATTATCCTAGGCTGAGCATGACTATGGATGAGACAAATGATGGCCTGGGGGGGGGCACTGTCTGGAACACCAGGAGAGGAAAGGGAGACACTAGGAGATTCTCAGTATGGGAGAAAGAGAACAGGGAAGCCCACCCTGCTTGGGGTGGGAGTAGGGCTTTAGCCAGAAACCATGAAGACAGACCAGCCGATGGGACAACAAAGAACAGAGTGCCTTCCAGCAGGGACTTCCTGTGGCTGCACTACAGAGAGCCNGCAGGAAGGAAGGAAAGGCTGTGGCAGGGACTCAACTTGGACTCTAAGGACCTTAATTTAGATCACACATTCAGGAAGACGCTAGGAAATGGCTGACGATGGTCTCTCGTCTTGCAAGGCTTTGTCTTACCCAGGCACATCCAGCTAGTTTTTTCTTTGCCCCCTCCAGGGCTAAATGTGCACCACCAGGAGTCTCCTGAGACCATTCATGGNNAGAAAGAAACAGCAGTACTGAGCCGAGGAGATTGAGCCCTCTTCTCAGCTGTCACACTGGGCAACAATGGGTGACATTTGCTAATTCCGTGGTGGATGCTCCCACCACGGCTGACTTTACCAACATTTTAACAACTTTCTCACAGACTTGCTAGCAGTGAACAACTGGCNTGTGGAGGCCATACTAGCTTCCCTGGCACACTTAAGACCTGCCAATCATGACCTGTAGTCCCCTCTCTCTCGTCTACTTAGTTAAGACCCTGAGGTCTTCTTTCTGGTGACANGCCTGTCTCAGTTCTTGTCGCCAGCTTGGTCCTCATGTATCCCCAGCTTTGTTTTTAACTTACTGTCTTGGCTTCNCCCTAGTCCTGTCCCCTAAATTCCTGTTGCAAGTGCCTGTTGGTGACCTGTTNGATGACTTCTTGTGACATGCATTCCTTCCCACATCAACCATGCCTGTCCCTCACCATTGCCAGCCTGGAGTGGCCCTGATGGCTTGCCTGGGGATAAGCTTCGACCCTGTGACCTGGGATTGGGATTCGGGAAGGTTATAGAAGAAAGCATCCTGGGAGCTTACCCTGGGTTCCTTTCACCCTGCCCCTCCCACAAGCTCAGAGACACNCCAAGGAAGACTGTGTCCCTCCTGTGTTCTTGGTGAGCACTCTCCTCTGCCTTGATTTGCTTGTGCACCTCAGAGCATGAACAAACACACCCACTTCACCCAGCCTTTCCAACATCTGCCCTTCTCAGCCTCTGTTTCAGAACACTGTCCCTTCTGCTGCCTACTCCCCTGGCTTCACACCTGTGCCTTGCCCTGCCCTGCCTTTATCAAGGGCTTATCACATTTCCACCACCCAAATCCCAACCACCCAGAGGCCCACAGAACTCCCAGCCCAAGTCCCCTGTACTCTCAGCACTGGCTCCTCTAACACCTGTGCTGGCCAGGTGTCCCTGTCTGTTTATCCTTGCCCACCCTTGGTTGTGACTGGATTCTGACATTAAGATGAGCAGCTCTGATGACTCCTGTGGCCAGAGGGCATTTCTCTCTCAGCACGGTCACGCTGTCACATTGCTTCCTGGTTAGAGGCCATGGACATTTCCTAAGACCAGGCCTGTGTATGTACACTGCAGAGACACAGACACAGCAGAGACCCCATGGCAGTCCAGGATACATGCATGTGGTGTGTTGCTTTGGTCATGATTGCTGAAGGCATTTGTTTCAAGAGGCAACTAAATTCAAAAGCAAGTTCTTTTGTGGGTATGTGTGACCATGAGCGTGTGCATATGTGCGTGTGTGTGTGTGTGTGTGTGTGTGTGTGTGTGTGTGTGTGTCGGAGGTCAGCATCAGATTTTTTGTGTGCCTTCCTCAATCACTCCCCACATTATTTTTTGAGACAGGATCTCTCACTGGAACTGGAGCTCAGCCATTCAGCTAGCCTGGCTGGCCAGCAAGCTCCAAGGATCTCCTACCGTCATCTCCGTATTGTGGGTATTACAGACTTGGACAGATGTATTTGGCCTTTTACACAGGTNCTGGGGATCCAAACTCAGGACATCATGCTTGTGTGGCAGGCATTTTACCCACTGAGCCCTCAAGAGCAAGCCATTCACATACTCCATGTCCTCATACTTGTTAGAAGACCCATGGCAGAGAAGAGACAGGATCACTAAAAGGCAAGGGTCTGAAGGGAATGTGCATGGGCTTGGAAGGCAGAGAAGTCAACTGTGAGCAGACAGAAGACTGGGAAGTGGGCTTTCCGGCTCTGAGACAACCCACCCACAGCAGGAGGCTAAACTCCAGGGAGGTCATAGGTCATAGGTCACAGGTCAAATCTTTGGATCACCCTGGAGGATGGAATAAGCCCTCTATCCAACCCCTCTGCCACTGGCCAGCCTCCTTTGCAGGGAATATGGCCTCCAGCTCTCAGCTGGAACCCGCCAGCAGGAATGTTCTCGTGGTTTTCCTGTTGGAATCATCTGGGCAGGAATGTTCTAGTGGGTTTCCTGTTGGAATTCCATGAAAAGCCCTTTCATTCTTCCAGCTGTGTGCCCCTGGAGTTTGTGGGGTGTGGAGTCCAGGGGGATTCCCAAGCCCAGCCCTCGGGGGCTACCCACAGCCTCTAGGCATCTAATTAGTGTAGAAACCTAGAGTGACCAGTGTGCAATAGCATCAGTATTGGGGAGGCGTGGGCTAAGTCATAGCCATTCCCAGTTAGCTGCTGGGAACAGAGAGAGCACCTACAGGTAGCCAGCCCTGTGCCAAGGAAGGAGGGAGAATGGGGTAGTGGTCAGGTGGGTCATCGTGCCTGGGCCTGGGGTCTAGTTACTTACTAGGTGGCTGTCCAATGCCTCCAAACACGAAGCCTCAGTTTCCCCTTCTGAATGGTAATGGATATCTACAACAGAATTGTTACAGAGAGGGACAAGATAGGCCCCCTATCTCTTTTCCCTGAGCCTGGGACCCTTGCTACATCCTTGGTGTCATCTGGTCACCCATTGCCTTTGCCGGGCCTTTGTCTTTCAAGGGTTTCCTTGATCCCACATCCTAAGACTCACTTCCCTGAGTTCCTACAAAGCATACTTAAGATAAGGTGGCGGCATGTGTCCCACCTATTTAAGTATGCTTGGTAGGAACTCAGAGAAGTGAGTGAGTGTGCGAGTATGTGGGTACTTGTGTACTGACTTCTCTGAGAAGGAAGAGGAAGAGGAGGGAGGAGGATAAGTGGTGCTCAGAAGAAGATGGTGCTCAAAGGAGATGCTAGCACACTGTTTCCATGGTAACGTAGAATTTGGGTGTGGAACTGGCTATACCCTCACGTGAATGATGAATCTGAACCACATGCAGAGGTGTAGTGTCAAAGTCTCACTCCTACCTCGCCCTCCCCCACCCCACCCCAGTCCCACAAGGCACCACCACTTGGTAGCTTAGGATCATATGGATCCACAATGTCCTGCTATGAACTTGAACCAACAGAGCCATGCAGTAGCCTGGTGGAAAAAGAGTGACTTTTGTCCTCTCCCTTACCTGAGGCCTCCTGGGACCTGCACAGTGATGCTGTGGAAGTTACCATAGCTGCTAAGAGCCTTCTCTTACCAGAAACTGGCTTCTGAGGCAGCCAAGATGATAGACCTACCCGTGTTTCCTGTCTGTCCTTGTAAGTATGTTGGAGGATTGGAGTGATCCCTAAGTTTCTTATGGGTGGGAAAGTCTAGGACATAGCAGGGGACTGGGGACCCTGGTGGCATCATTGTATGTGTC
Organism: Neotoma lepida; assembly: GCA_001675575.1. Classification (NCBI taxonomy): domain Eukaryota; kingdom Metazoa; phylum Chordata; class Mammalia; order Rodentia; family Cricetidae; genus Neotoma; species Neotoma lepida. Next base: position 366,069 of record LZPO01097143.1, on the reverse strand, counting down.
AGGGCAGGGTGAGGTCTGTACAGCCTTCAGGGTATCCTTAGACAGTTTGTAGCAGAGGGGCCATGGGTGAATTAATTTTGTCTCAAAGGTCATGTACGTTTGAGTCATATGATTCCACCGGCTCTGCATTGTCCTCCTGAAGTCCTTCTAGCCAGGCTCCTCTGCCTGCCTCCCTCCCCTACTCTCCTCTGGGATACCTACCCTTGCCAGTGATGGCTATCACAGCTACCACTTCGGGACTATGCACCCCACACATCAGAGCTGCTACTGATGAAGCCCTTGTGGTATGCCAGGAACTTCCAAATTCTACACACACACAAACACACCCTCAGCTGTAGAGAAGGGAGGCTTCTTACAGGTCACCCTGGGCAACGTGTGGATGGAGGCCCTGCAAGCTCTCAGCCCTGGCTTGTGAATCACATTGCCAATAGAGAGAGAAAATTTCCCACTCTGGGCATCCCTCTGTGTTGGCCTTCTTGAGCAGGCACCCTGCCTTGACCTCCTAAACAGGGCAGGATCGTCACAGGAGGAAGCCCCCTCATGCAGCCTGACTGATGTCTCCATTATTTCCCACGCCTGCCTGCCTCCCTCATCTCGCATCGTAGACCTTCCATCTCTGCTTCTCCACTTGCTCTCCATCCTCCTTCACCCCTCTTTATCTCGTCCCCCCATAAGATAGAATAGAGGAAGCTCCTGGAGCCATGGTACACGATCCTCTCAAGGTGAAGCCCTAAGAAAGCCCAGAAACAGAGAGGCTTCTGTTAAACTAGCTAAATTGTTCCAGTCCCGGGGGTCCTGTCAGCATTTATATGGCCCCATCTCAGTCCCCAGATACAGCACTCCACTGATGAGGACAAAGCCATTTCCCCTGTGTGTGATCTCAGATTTTCTTGTAGGGATGACCCCAATGGACCCAAATGTGTCACACTGGGGCCACCAGAGCAGGTCTGAGCCTCCCTCAGCAGCTGGATTCCCCCACTCCTACACTCCTCTGCATTGCGGCCTCTCCTTTCCCAGGCCCCAGATCTGAGGCCTGTGGTCAGTGCTGACCAGCACATTGCGGCGGGGGGCTGCTTCCCAGACACACCCGGGGAGAGTCCCCTGTAG
>LZPO01097143.1:347478-364412 GCA_001675575.1 Neotoma lepida | reverse complement strand
GAGAGACTGAGATACAAAGTCTTATTTCCATCTGGGCTCTGGCCCAAGAGCTCCAACAAAAAAGTTACTTAAGTCATATTTCCATCATCTGCAGATGGCTGTGTATTTATTTCTCACCAAAGTAAAATCCCAAATGGACTACAGATATTTGCACGAGTCAAAACTGCTTCCTCCCTGCAGAGCTGGGACGAAGCTTTGATCCTTCTGAGAAAATAGNAAGGTTGGCCCCAGCCTGGCAGCCATGAGATGNCGGAGACCCCATTGGGGCAGGATGAGGTCTGGGGGCTTCAGGTGGGTCCGATGCTCAGAAAAACAGTCTAAAGGGAGCCATGCGATGGCGAGGGGTGTCAGAAATCAAAACAGGAGAGGTCACTGGGCAGGTGACTGGCCCAGAGTAACCCTCTGTCGGACATCAGCCACCGTCTGAGCTCTGAGCAAGCCAGTGTGGGGAGCGAAAGCCAAATTGTGGNAAATTACCCAAGGAAAAACTGCTGCCCCCGGACACAGAGTCCTGCTGTTAGGTATTTGGACCCCATTTTTCTTTGAATCCTCACCCCTAGACACCGAGTTTGGCATAGGGAGATGGTCCTCGGACTGAGTGCCTAATCTGTTTCATGGAAAGCCTAGATTATGCGGAGGCTGCCTATCTCTGCCACCNGGGCGAGCCCTCTTGTGGGGTGGACTCTCCTCTCAGTGGTCAATGCTGCTCTACACGGATCCCAGATNCTGGATTCCAGGAGGTCTGAGTAAGGACTGAACTCTCCAAACGGGGACACTCTTAGGGGTTCAGAGGCCAACTGTGGATGGACACAGAGGTAGAGTGTGAAGGCTGGCTGCCCACAGCTTGCTTTCCTATCCCCTCTTGTCTTCTTGTTCCCTGATGACCGGAAGGTGTTTGCATGGAGGCTCTTGTTTTCTCTTAGGATCCAGACACCCCCGGTTGTACTGACTTCTGTAACATGAGTCCCACATTCCCTTCATCANCCGGGACAACGTTTAGGTGTGTTCCCTTGACTGTGGGAAAGGAAGTGTNGGAGCCCCAGGTAGGGCTGAGACCACATACAGGACCTTATCCACAGAGGAGCCAGAATACTGCCAAGTACTTTGGTGCNCTTTCTAGAATGTTCCAGGCTTCTTTAGCAATCTTCTCAACCCTTTCCCCCTAGAAGATGAGTGTCTTAGCCTCATGTTCTGCAAGGCTGGGGTGGAACCCTTGGGCCCAAGCCTGAATCTGGTAGAGCCCCCATGATACATTCAGCAGTATCTTACAGCTGGGCCCAGTAGCCTGTTTGGTTCATTCAGCTAGTTTCTTCGGCTCCTGCGAGGGTAGCAGCCTCATTCTCCACCGCCCCTCCCTCTCCTCCAGCCTCCCTCCCGCCCTGCAGTGTGTTCTCCTTTGAGACATTCAACAGAGCAGAGTTAGACACCAGTGTCTCTGGCCTGGCCCACCTCGAAGCCTGACCCTGACTCATGGCCCTGGCCCTGAACAGGACGTGGTTCACGCCNGTTTAAAAAACTATACGGCAAAGTCAGAAACCATCTGCACCTCTCCTTCCGCCCTAGACGTTATTTATGTGTGTGGCTTTGTGTTTGTGGCTAAATGCGGCTATGTGAAGGCTGTTAATTAACCCTAGGAGAAATGTGCTTCCCAGCAGGGCAGGGACAGGAACTGGGAACATGGTTTCTGATCAGGTAGTTAAATGCTGAAGGCTTATCCTGCTTCACATTAGGTGCGTAATGAAGCCAGAGGAAGGCGCTTGGGACATGNAGTTGAATAAGGCCTGTTCTGTGCACCGAGATTGTCAAAAGGGCAGGAAACGCTAAATCAACTGTGTTCTGGACCCAGAGAAAAGGCAGGAGGTGCCTGGGGTCAGGGGCCAGGGGCAGCTGCAAGAGTCAGCATGTCGGCTGAGGCCGGGCACAAGAGGCCTTCGTTAATGGCTCTCCGGTGACTTCGTCTCTGGCCATCCGTGAAATGGGACCATGCCAGCCTCAGAGAGCACTTGTAGAGGGGGCGTGGCAGTGATTCACAAGCTTCCCAGAGCAGGCTTTCACCTGTGAAAAGGAGTCATTCTAGAATATTCACAGCTGGCCATATGGCTGTGGCTCACCCAATGCTGTAGAACACCCAGCTTCTAAAGACTGTAGAGGGCAACTTTTGGGTTCCTCTCAGCTTTGGATTCCTAGCCCAAGACCCATCCCTTACCNCATCCTTCCCTGATACACTAAGGCTGGTTCTGTCAGGAGGGGTGGTGGGGAAGGCAGCAAGCAGGAAGTCCCACATGTCCCTGCTGGGTGTGGGATGGGGTCTCAATGGCCCACCGAGGCCTGCTGATATTTATAACTGAGACNCCTTACATTCCGTGGACAGACGTGCGTAAAAAGCGCCATTGAGAACCAGGCCTCAGACGCCTGCATGTGGCCAAGCTTCCTGTCACAGCCGAATGAGCCCAGAAAACAAAAAAATGTATTCACAGCTCTGAGCCCTCTTTGCTTCCCAGGCTGATTTCATTTGAAAATATTCAAGACTGGAGGGAAGGAAGGAAAAAGAAACAGAGTCCAGCTGGAGTCCCCAGGGACCACGTGACTGCTGGGATGCCTCGGAACCTCTCTGAGCCACGATTAGCAACTTAGACGGTCATTGTGAGGAGTGGGTGGTCTGGCACTCAGAAAGAATAACTCAGGAGGAGACAGTATAAGGCTGTCTCCCAAACTCCATCTTGCGTTCTTCCCATCTTCCCTTCCTCTCACTCCTTCCTATAGCCCACCACTCTGCCCTTTCTGCTAGATCCCTTTGAAATGTACCCAGACCAAACCAAACTAAGGTCCTCCAATAGTTCGACACAGACAGGCCAAATAATAATAAGGACCTCTAAGCTGGACTGAACCCAGACGTCTCCAACTCACCTGACACAAGCTAAAGTTTGAGAACCTGTGCTTTGGAGCCTGCAAGAGCTCCCCACGCTAGCAGACAATGACCTTTGACTCTTCAGAGGGGAGACCCGAGGAAGTGACAAGATTTCCCATTTGGAAAGGGCTCCTATGGAACCCCTTGCTGGGAAAGCCATCTTCTTTGGTCACCTCCTCCTCAGAGACTCCCCTGGCATTTCTAGCCAGTCAACAGAAATCCAAGAAGCCTCCTGTGCACTCCAGAACTCAAGGGTGCATGCCTTCAACAGATACCAAGCTGGATTCCTTTATAAGAGGTTTGTCCCCTCAATCTTGAGGTCAGGGGAGGGTTGAGAGAATTTCCTGAATGTCCTCCTTCTAGACTTTCTCCTACCCAGGGCAGCAAAGCCACCAGTGTCCCCAGCAACTTTGATGATTCAGCCAGGAGTCATAGCTCAACAGAACTTCCCATGGAGATAAAAACATTTCATAGCTGCATTATCCAGCATGGTAGCCATGAGCCAACGTAGCTGGCCATTGAGCTTCAGATATGACTGGAGTGATCCAGGAACAAAACTTCTTTCATTTAAATGCATTTCCAGAACTGTGTGTGGCTGGTAGCTGCTCTGTTGACAGTGAAGTGTTGGCATCCCCTTCCAAGCCCTGGCACTTTCTCTATACCCTGGTACCTGCTCCAGACTCCTGTTCCATTATACAGAGGGGAAACTGAGGCCTTAGAGAAACTTTGGAGAACATAAAAAGCTGAGCGAGGACCTGAGCCCACCCTCTCATCTGCCTTCCAGTCCAGGCTTCTGGCCAGCAGCTCCTCTGGCCCCTGGCCACTGGCCGCTGCGTGGGCAGTTGAATGTGATGAAACTCAAGCCCCCTTGGCTGGTGCCCAGCTGCGGTTTTGAACTTGAGCTACAGAGCTGGGTGGGCGGGGGGCAGCTGGGGAGGGTGCAGTGGGCGCTGTCAGAGGGTGGGAACTCACAGGCCAGGCCAGCAAGCCCGGNGAACAGTTGTCCCCAAGGGGGTTTCCAGCCCAAGCAGGCCTCCAGCTTCTGATGGTGTCCTCTGGTGGCTGAGGACCCTGTGTGACCCTGGCCCTCCTGATACCGTGCTTAGGTGAGGACCAGTGAGAGGACCAGGAGTATGGGGTGGGAGTAGGTAAAGGGTATCAGCTCTGCTAAGGACACACAAGCCAGCTTGATCTTCCCACCATCACCACTGGCTACAAAACTTGTGGGACCCAGTGCAAAATGAAAAAGCANGGCCTTGTATAAAAATTAGGATTTCAAATGGTAACATCAGGCTATAAATCCAAGCATGAGGCCTTCTGACCATGGGGCCCTATGCAACTTGTGCCGGTAACCAGTGCATGAAGCTGGCCTGCCACCANTATCTCTGACCTTTGGAGGGCTCAGAAGAGAGGGATCTATCTTCTGGACCAGGCTTAGGACAAAACCAGCCAGCTATCCAATCCCTAGCCCCTCTGTGCTTCTGGAGGCTGATAATGATGGTTTCAGTCCTCCTCCAAAACACATGTCCTCCTCCAAAACACATGTCCTCCTCCAAAACACATGTCCTCATGCTCTGCATGTGTGTGTGTGTGTGTGTGTGTGTGTGTGTGTGTGTGTGTNTGTGTTAGGGACCAAGGGAAGCTTTTCATGATCCTTGTCCCAGCCAAGGAGAGGTCAAGACAGAAAGTATTTTACTAGGGAGTAATAATAATAATGAGCATTGATCCGGCATTTCTACCAAGCGCCAGGAAGGGCCTTCCTTGNTTATTTTTTCCCAGCCTTCTCACATACAGAGCCCATGTTCTCATCTGCAGCTTTCACAGATGGGAGGAATCAGTCCTAGAACAAGAGGCTTGCTGGGGGGGGGGGGTGGTTGATTCTTGATGGAGCCATTGTTCTACAGGGATGTACATTCATCAAAATCCATCAAGCTGTGCACTTAGAATCTGTGTGCTTTGTATGCAAATGATTCCCCCAGCAAAGCCGAGTTTAATGAAGAACTGCTTAAAAACAAAACAAAACAAAACAAAAAACAGGACACGGGAGAGATGGCTCAGCGGTTAAGAGCACTGGCTGCTCTTCCAGAGGACCCGGGTTCAATTCCCAGCACCCACATGGCACCTCACAACTGTCTCTAATTCCAGCTTCAGGGGATTTGACATCCATGGCAAAACACCAAAGCAGAAAAACTAAAATAAAATAAAATAAAAACCAGGACACAGAGGCTCTGGGAAATGTAACTGAAGAACTTGAGAGTAGAGCCATGCAGTCACAGAACGATAAGCTCTTACACCTCTGACTCCCTTCTCAGAGAAAGGGGCTGTCTTNCAAGGTCATGTTTGAGTGTTATATGTTCAGGAGGACGTACTGGTGTTGAGACCCACAGTGTCCTGGGAGCTACATACAGCTCTCTGGTCCTGTCAGCTTTGTGGAAGTGGGGTTGAGTGAGGGCAGCCTCTCCTGNTGACATGTCTTTTTAGCTCTTTCACATAAAGTAGACATGGTTGGTACAGGGTTGAGGAGGCACCAGGGGTCTCAGGGTGGCGTGCAAGGTGTGCACCTCCTCTTGTATGGTCACTTCTGAGTTCTCTTACAGCAGGAAGTTGGTTTGGATGTCAGAAATGTGGAGGATGGGGAAAAACATTAGAGGGAATTGGGGTTCCCCTAAAAAGGGGCAGAGTTTGTTATAGACAGAAACAGTATCAATGGGCTGGAGATGTAGCTCAGTTGGTAGAACGCTTGCCCGATAGGCATGAAGTCCCTGGATTCTATTTCCAGCACTGTTTAAACTGCATCCCAGGAAGTCCAGCACTTGGAGGTTAGAGGCAGGAGGATCAGAAGTTCAAAGCCAGCCTGAGATCCACAAGACTCCCATCTGGGTTGGGGATCAGAAACAAAACAGAAAAAAAAACAATATCAAGTTGAAACTGTCTTAAAAATTGCAGGTCTCCTTGAACAGCAGGAGACTGAAAGTTGCTTCCGGGGCTGGCTTGGTTGGCCTTGTCCACACAGATCTCCAATCTGCTGGATAGATTCGGTTTATTTTTACATGTGGGTCTCTCCTCCACCAAGGAATGTAAGTTGCTTATCACTATGGACTCCTGACTCTTGCCCAGGAACCAAGACAAACATCCTGGTGCTTCATAATTGCTGGCAGACAAAGGACTTAATACAGGACTGAACTCTGCCAGCAGGAGGACCTGGCCACAACTCTGTCAAAATACGAAGAGTGGGTGTGGATAGGACAGGGGCTTTGGCCCCACCATCTCCCTAACAGAGGCTAACTCCAGCAGTCACACCCTTCTTGGTTTTTATCCTTAACGAGCCACCTTGGTTCCCAAATCTTCATGATTCCTCCATCTATAGAGTAACTAATTTTGCCAATGAGAAAGCCCTGAAGCTCAGCGAAGTTAAGAGAGATTTGTCCCGAGGACACACAGTGAGGAANTGACAGAGCCAGGTTGAGAATGCAGGCTTCCTGGCTGCAGCCCTGCTCCACTGCACATACAAGTGAGCAATGCTCTCTCTCAGTTCCTCACCCCACCCTGAGCTGTGCTGGAGCTGGATTGGGTGGGGCTGGCCAAGGGGAGGCTTGAGGCTTGGTTTGGGCCAGGCACTCATGGAAATTGGACCGTTTTCCTGGGGCGGAAATGAGAAACAGATGTGGCTTGGGAGCTGGGGTGCAGACTCATGCCGTGACAAGGGGCTCAGGTTACATGAAGAGACATGTAACTGTGGTTATAGAAACTGCCCGAAACCCCAAAGTTGGGGTTCAGTATGGGCCTGGGAAGCTAAGTTCCCTCCCCCCAACTCTATTTGCTGGTATCTCTAAGCCTTACGGAGCCAGTAGAACAGGAAGCGTGTGGGGGGTGAGGGGGGCAGGGCAGGACCCCAGCTGCTGTGGCTGCTCACCCTACTCTGTGTGCAGTCAAGATTCTGCTTCTCAACTCAGAGCTGTACCCCTGTACCCCACGTTTACTCAGGAGGATGCCCAGAAAAGCTGCCCCACAGAGGATACCAACAACCTAGGGCTGCCTCGAGAGCCATAGAACACCCCCAAACACGTTTGCAACATTTCCTGTGTCACTAATCTGCCCCTAACCCTGGCTCTTATACACATCTAGATGCCCCCCCCCCCACACACACACACAGGCTTGTGGTGACTGGAACCTAGGGGCATGGGGAAAAGCCAGAGTCTAGAGCAAGTGAGGGTCCCAGGTAGGCAAATAGCCCAGAATGATTTAGTAATACATGAGACTGTTTGTGCAGATCTGAGCTGATCTGCTGAGGTCCCCAAACCTCACACTAGTCACCCATTGACATATTCATTCTTTCATTTGGTAGATTTTTTTTTTTTACACACCCACTATGGACACTAGGATAAGTCCCGAAGATCCAGAAGTGACAGGGCAGGAATTCCTTCTCCCGGACCTTGTTGGCTGTTGAAGGAACCGAGATGGATTTACCGGTTCATTCATTATGGAGTGGAGCATGTACTTCATGGCAACTCAACACCCTTCTGGGTTATGGGCTCTGTCAGTGAACAAAGTAGTCAAAACTGCCATAGTGAGGTGGATGTCTGAAGGGGAGACAGACTATAAAAAACCAAAGTAGGCCGGCACAATGACTCACCTGTAATCTGAGCACTCAGATAGGAGGATTAATGAACATTCAAATCCCGTCTGCTCATAGCAAATTTCAGGCCAGCCAGTGCCACACAGTGAGAGTCTATTTAAAAACAAAACACCAGGCTGGGCATGGTCTCATGTATACCTGTAATCCCAGCACTTGGGAGGTTGAGGCAGGAGGATTACAGTGAGTTTGAGGTTAGCCTGGAGTACATAGTAAGTTTCAGGCCAAGCTGGATGAGAATGTGAGACTCTGTCTTGAAAAATAAAGATATAAAAACCAAAAATTAATTAAATAGTAATAGTATGTTTGGAAGGTGGTGAGTGATGTGGGCTGTGGAAAGAGATTAACAAGGTGTGTGGGGAGGGTGGATATTAATTACTTTTCTAATTGCTGTGACAGAAGCAACTTAAAGAGAGGGAGATTTACTTTGGCTCACAGTTCAGAGGGAACTGCCCCTCATGAGGTGGAGAGCATGGCAGTGAATGGTCCACCCAACAAGGGAGGAGCTTGCAGGGGCTTCTCCCACTGTGACAACTAAGAAGCAGGGCACTAGAGCCAGAACCAGAGACAACTGTTAACTTCAAGGTCCCAAGTGACACAGTCTTCCAGGTAGGTCCCCTCTTACAAAGGGCTCTACAATCTCCCCAAAAGTATCAACAGCTGGGGACGAAGTGTTCAAGCATACAACCCTATAGGAGACATTGTACATTCACAATATGATGGAGGGTCAAGGAGGTAGTGTCCAGTTGCCATTGTCCCCAGGCTAGGAAGGGAGGGAGACTGCAGGAAAGCCTTGAAGCTGGTGGAGGAGTTGAGACTAGGTATCCAGGGGGTGTGCAAAGGTCCAGAGGCAGGAGAATCAACAAGAGACCATTGAGGAGTAGGGGTGGGCCTTGAGCTGTTACTTTGAGTGGAAGACACCAGAGAGNTTTTTATTTTTGAGATTATTGTTTTAATTTATGCATGTGTATGTATGACATACATTGTGGGTACCCATGGAGCATAGAAGGTGTTGGCCTTCTCAGAGCTGAAGTTATAGGCAGTTGTGAACTGTGTAATGTGGGTGCTGGGAACCGAACTTGGGTCCTCAGGAAGAGCAGCAAGTGCTCTTCATTGCTGAGACATCTCTCCAGCCTCAGCTGATAATTTTGAGTAGAGAGATCTGTATATCTATACTGCCATGATATATATATGCATGTATATATGAATATACATGTATATATATATATATATATATATATGGTGTGTATACATATATGACAAGGTCTTCTGTACCCCAGCCTTGTCTTGAACTATGTAGCCAAGAATGACTTTGTGTGGGGTGCTGCCCCACCGAGAACTTAGGTCTCCAGAGAAGGGATGACCTGGAAACGAGAAAGGTAAGTGTGTAAGTGTGTGCTCTCTGCCCGATCCCCAGCCTCCCTTTTCAGGGAGACAATCAGATGCCAGAGAGAGTCAAGTCAAGCAAGAACTCGCTTAATAAAGAACAGCAAGCCCCTTTCAAAGCCTAAAACCACAAGACTGGAGAGAGGGGCGGGGTAGATGCCCCATCAGGCCAATCAGCTTAAAGGTCACCCAGTCGTAAACAGCTTAGGCTCCTCCCTCCTTGCCTCCCAGCNGCAGGCCCNCACAGACCTTGGTAAACAACTTGGGTCTGCAGACCCCCACAACTTTGAACTTTTGATTCTCAGACTCCTAACTCCTATATACAGAAATTGTAGGATTGTACTACCACACCCAGTTGATTTGGTGCTGGACTCAAAACNCAGGGCTTCANGCATGCCAGACAAGCCTCTGCCNACCGAGCTACATCTCCATCCCTTGCCCTGCATTTTCAAATGCCCACTTGGGTTGTTAAATCCCCTATAGACTAGAACTAGCAAGGGCAGTGAGGAGTCAGGGGACAACTATGACAGCTGTGGCAAGAAGTGATGGCTCTACAGCCGGGAGGTAGCTGTGGGGAATAGCGGAAGTTCTAGAGGAGAAATCACACTAAGTTTCGTGTAACAGGGAGAAGAAGGGAATGATTAACTCTGACTCAGGACCTTTTCCCATGGGAAGTGACTCAGATGGGGCCATGAAAGATGAGAAGCTGACAGTACTCCAGAGAGCCACAGCCTCCTTCGCTGCCTGGGACAAGGCTGAAGGGAGACAGCGCTCTCAGCTGTTAGGCAAGCAGCTGATAGCATGAGGTGGCTTGGCCAGAGAAGCCAGAGCTGCCAACGAGCCAAGAAGGGCACTTGCAGTTCATGAAGGACCTGGAACCCATGATGTTTCCTCTCCAGCTAACACCAGATCCTGGCCACCAAGAAGGGGCTGGGAGCAGATGGAGAGAAGCAGGTGGGAAGGAGCCACAGTGTGCCTGGTCCCAGGNAGTGCCGGGGGAGAGAGGTATAGAAGCCTCCAGTGGAGGAGCAACCCAGCACATGGGCATGGGNTGGTCAGGAAGGGGACCGGGTGGCTCTGGGGACAAATATAAGTCAGCTGACCTGGGTGGAATTGGAGACATCAAATAGGGTCACAGAGCAGCTGATGAAGCCCAGCAGGAGACACTCAAAGTTGCCGCATGCGAGCGTGCGTGCNTGCACATACACACACACACTTCTCCCTCACATAAATAAATGATAAATCATTTTAAAAGATGAGAATAATACAAGGAGAAATGAAGACATTGGTGTTCCATATCTACATTGTAGAGAGTGATTTTCCTGGCTATGGTAGCTCGCTTACCCATGAGGCGCTTGACTCCAGGTATCTCCAGCTCTGTGTCTTGAGGAAGTTCTGCTTAGAAGTATAGCTCCCTCCTCTATACCTTAGTCCTAAGGCCAAGAAGAGGACAGTGTCCAAAATGAATCTTAAANGCAGATCCTGGAGGGGAGTTTCCTTGGATGATACTGAGAAATGACAGACAAGTGTAAGGGTGGTTGTCTGTACCCTGAAGCATGGCCCCTAGTAGGCAGCAGGTAACTGCTAGGTACCTGCTCCCCCGGGGTGTGGCCCAGANGGGATGAGTATGTGCTNGCTCTCTCTTGGTTACCTTGTGGTCTTGGATGCTGGTGCTGTGGATCAAGGCAGAGTTCTCCAGAGAACCACGTTGGACCACGCCCCACCCCTCCTGNATTCCGAGACCAGGACCCACNCCTCCTGGATTCCGAGCCAACTCCTTTATGCTTGTTGTGAGTTAATCCCAAATAAATTCCTTTNATTATCAAATAGACTCNGTGGAATTTCTCCATTAGACAAGTGTGCTCCACAATGGCCCCGAGCCCCACTTCAGGTTGAGGGGTGTGATATCTCCAGAGGTCTGGTAGCTGTTTGTCAATGGGTCATCGTATGCAAATGAGAGTTGTGTGCTCTCCTGTGTCACGGGATGTCATTTATACATGAAGAGTTGCCCCTTCATGGCCTCAAGGTTCTTGTTCTCCNTACAGGCCCTCCGGGGAAAGGGTGAGGGTGAGACACTGCAGTAGAAGACTGGTATCAATACTCNGTTCTCATCCAGGAGGGGAGGGAGCAGGATGTGATGTCAGAGGCTGCCAATGACCCAGAGGGGACCCAAAGAAGAGAGAATGTGAGACTCAAAGCCAGTTCCATCCCTCACTGCAGTCAGTTCTAAGCCAANCGACAGACTTTTGTCTCAAAAAACGAAGGTGAAGAGTAATTGAGTATGAAATTTGAAGTTACCACACACATGCACACATGTGTATATGCACTCATGTATATGCACACTCATACACACACCAATAAGAAATTTTTAAAGATGAGACTACTACAAGAAAAAATGCAGACACTAGTGTTCCATAGCTTCGTTGGNGAGGGTTATTTTCCACCTTGGCACCCACCACCCACATGCCTGTGCGGGTTCATCTGGCACCTTAGCCTTTTTGATTCCAAGTTTCAAACCTTTCTTTGAGACTCATCACAGGCTTTGCTTTGTGGCTAGGAGTTTACAGCGGTAAAAAACATCCAATTCGACATTAATTACCTATTATGGCATAATGAATTGGCCTAAAGCTGCACAGCTGAAAATCATAATGAACAGACATTCTCTCAAGCTCCTGGTAGTTGAGGAATTTGTAAATAGCTTTGTCTGGTGGTTCTGNTTAGGGCCCCTTGAGGTTATAATCAAGATGTCGGTAGGGGCTGTGGATATCTGAAGCTGATTCCAAGGTACACCTGAATGAGGCCTCTGATCATCAGCACACAGTCAGGGCTGCATCTTGATACCATGGATGGCTTCCCTCTTAAAAAGTCACATGGAAGAACAGGTTGACTCTTTGGGGCCTTCCATGGTAACCTGGCCTCAGAAGCCACACTTCCCATGTTTCCCTTGCTCTCAGAAAAGTCATGGTGTCCCAGGTCATAGATGTCCTTCTGATAAGACCAGAAAACTGTTTCAGGTCCAAACATAAGTAGGAGCTTTCTGAGGGCCAACACAGCTGCATAGCTAGACAGCCAGGTGGAATAACCTCTTTCCCTGACCAGTCCTGAACAACTCCCTGTTGCAGGAGACCCTTGGCGNGGGGTGCTGTTCAAGAGTTGGGGCTAGCTTCTGTCCATAGGGCAACAGAGGTATGTAGAGTCAAGTGGGGACATTCTGAGCTTGGAGGGCCTGCTAGGAAGCTCCTAGAACGGTGGCCAGGTGGGCCTCCTAAAGCATCTAGAAGCAATCTAGTAGGATGAGGGACAGGGCTTGGAGAGGGAAGGAGAGTAAGAAACATGGGGCTGGACAACTTGGTCTTTTTTGTGTAGTCAGCATGCTACATTTCTGGGCCCTCATTTTGGCCTTTGGTTTACTCTTGTGTCTGTTCATTCATTCCTGCCAGATTTTTAGGCTGTAGACACTGGAGCTGGTTCTCCTCTTCAGGAAGCTCAGGGTAATGGCAGAAGGTCCCAGTGTGGAAGTGCTGTCTATGAAACCTAAGGAGAGTGAAGAGGGGTATCCGGGGGATATCCTGGGCAATTGGAGCACATGGGAGGTCACCCTGTTGGGAGAGGGTTGAGGAATAAGCATAACCAGGTACAGAGTTCTACATTGTGAAAGAAAGAGCATTGTTGCAGGTAAAACTGGACCAGTCAGAGAGATGTGTAAACTAGGCAAGGTGGCTTGGTTTAGGAAAAAAACTGAGATTATGCAGGAATTTAATAAGGCATGAGCGAATCATCCTTGTGAGATCATGGGGCAGCGGGGAAGACGGTCTGTAAAGGTGAGTCCTGAGGGGAACATGGACCCCCAGCTATCCGCCTGGAGCNGAAACAGGGGGACTAGCAAGGGGCCTTTAGGAAGAGGCACAGGCACCAGAAATGCCAGCTCAGCTTCACAGTGGAACCCATCCTGCTGCTCTCAGATCTACCGACTCAGGTGCCAGGCTGAGCCCAGCCTGCTGCTGGGAAAGAGCTCTGGCCTCGCAGCCCCGGGCCCAATCTCAGTTGTTCAGTGAGTTTGAAAGCCAGCCCTGAGGCAGAACCTGCAGGCCGAAGACCACACAAGAAGCTGTGCAGGAGACTGAGGACACTGAGCTGTGGGAAGAGGCAGGTGAGGTCCAGTTGAAGGAGAGAGGCCTGAACTCGGGTCCCTCAGGGTGGCCTGAGTGAGTGGAGCCACAGAAGGCAAGGAGGAGGGAGGAGCCTGATGGTTTGGCATTATGGNCTGTCTGAGAGGCAGCTGGGCCCATGGTGAAGCCCATGTACTATAGCCCCACACTGAGGCTCTGGTGTCTGAGGATCTTCCACCTCAAGTTCTCCAGTCCTACAAGAAGCAAGCGTGCTGCTTTCTCCCCTACAGCAGGTGGCGCCCTCCTGCTGGGATTAGATTTAGGAGCTGTGTTTTCTGCCCAGAAACCCTCCTGAGCATGAGAGAGAAGCAGTCTCTCTGAGGGGCTGGTCCCAGGGCTCCTTACCCAGCCTCGCCGTATCTACTTACTGTAGCCCACCTGCTAGCCTCACCCTCAGCTCTCCCTGCCTCTCCCTTGGATGGCTGTCCCCTTGCTGTTGGGTCCACAGGGCAAGTCTGGACAAGGGGGTGCTAAGGGGATTCCAGGTCCAGGGCAGCAGGGGCGCAGTTGGCAGTGGAAAGCCCCATAGGGTCTTCCTAGCAGCCCTCAGCTCCCAATGGGTTTCCCCCACACGACCTCAGAAAGTACTCCTTTGAGCCTAGCTGGGGGAGTTCTAGGAGGTGAGCAGGGATGTTTGCCTGTGACAAGGTAGCCCTGCCAATGAAGGGCAGAAGAAACTCCAACATCTCTTTGCACCAGCATCCACTGGTGAGGCTGTCTATTGTCTCCTACTCGCCAGTCTGTAGTCCTAAAAGAAAACCCAAGAGGTGAGGAGGACACCCATGGGCAGCTCCAGCTCTCCTGGTTACCCCATTCACTCCCTACTTTTTCTGTCCTTGGAACTGAAGTCCCCCTACCTGCCAGGCAGAGCTGGCCTAGGTAGTGCACCTGTAGGCTGAAGGGTGGGCAGCAAGGAACAGAAGTAGAGGGTGCCCAGAGCAGGGGAACCCTGGGAAGAGATGAGTGCACTGAGGTAAGATGTGTCAGAGGGGCTTCAGGTAGGATGGGGACCAGGATGACAAGAGAGGAAACTGAAGGGGGTTCCTGAAGAAGGAAGAAGGAGGTGAAGAGAGAAAGGATTTCCAGGAACATTGTAAGGAAAGACAGAAAGCACAGGGGAAGTTTTGGGGGGTTGGAGAGAAACAGGGGACACTATGGACCAGCACAGAGATAACACAATAGATTTGTAAGTAAGGGAGAAAGTGCTGGAACATTAGAAGGAGGGGCTGAGGGCTGCTCTTGGAGGCAGACAACGGTCTCTAATCAACCCTGTGGCAGACAGGTATGGAAACACCCTGACATGGTGAGTCCTACCCTCATCCTACCAGCCTCCATCCCACGCAACTCAAATGTGAAGCTGGTGCTTAACAGCTTAACCCATCCCCCACTCATTGCTCAGCCGCAGAGGCCAAGCACCCTCCACCCTGGCTAAGTAGCTGGAGTTGACAGGACAATGAGTAACCCTTCACCAAGATGGTGGCTCAGCTAGACAGGGGGGCCTTTGTGTGGTCCCAGCCCTGCTGGGAGGCCTAGCCTGGCCCTGAGTTTGCTCAGTATTAATCATTGACCAGCACCCAGGGATACAGCCCCTCTGGACTCAGGACTGGGGCCTTGGCCTCCCTCCCGCAGCATCAGGTGAGGCTCACCTGGAGCTGGGACAGGAGGGAAAGCCAAGGAAGAGGAGAGGGCACTGGTTCTCCAGTGAGAATTTTCCAAGTGAGAATCAGAGATATTGCACTACCACGCATGCTTGCCAAGTCCAGCTTTCGTGAAAGTTCCCACCTGAAGGGACTGAAAATTCCCCCCACTGGGCACCTCTTCCTCCAGAGCAATGAAAGAGGCAGAGGAAACACCCTTTTACCAGAACAGGAAAGGGCACGGAGGAGTGCAAGCCATGGAGGTGATGTGAGGCTCTCTGAGCAGTGACCCCTAGGCAGTGGTTCCACCTGATGGAGCATCCACANAGATGCAGACCCCTCCTCTGGCCCCTGATGGAGAACACAAGCTAATGGGAGACTGAGGGGTTGGCTCACTNTATGCCAGAGGGAAGGATGAGATCCAGCTATGGCTTTCTCTAATTTCCACCTGGATGTATATGACACTGTCCACCCTGGGGCCACATCCCAGAAGCTTGGCCAGAAGCAAGGAGGAAGACATAAAGAAATGGCCATATCAAGAGCAGAGGTAGAGAGGGACACCTCTTACAGGAGCACGTGCTCCTGGACCTGATCTCCTTTGATTATCCTAACAGCTTATGTATACACCAGGGGCTCTTCTGTGACACTTGCACAAATAAGGAGAATGAGGCACAAGTCCATCATTTGTCCAGTTGGGTCCCAGAGTTAGGAAAGACAGAGCAGCTATCGACAGTGTCCAGACCCAGGAACTTAGGGCTCTGACACCACTGTGTCAGAATAGAGGGGTTACAGAAAGGTAGGGGCCCTAGNTACCTTCCAGTAGCAGAGGAAGGCTCTCCCAACAGTTGAGTCTCATTTTAGGGATTGCTTTGAAGGGGAATGGGCAGANTTTGGCTTCTTCAAGTATCNGAAGCCTGGTTCTGATATTCTCTGCAGGGAAGGAGGCCAGGTTAGCCAGGCTCTGAGTATCACACAGGGTAGGCCTCCCCCACCAGCCCCCATGTCCCCTTTGGCCTTACCCTGAGAAGTCAATATTGATGTTTTATGACCCAGGATAAGCACATATTTTCTTCTCTTGTGAAGGGCTATCTGGTCTGAAGGGTTAATCAGTGACCGCTTTGCAAGGGGTGGGGAGGCCAGGAGAAGAAAGCAACTATTTAACCTGTGCCCTTCAACCCAGCTTCCCCCAACCCGGTGGAACTGATCCATTCTTGCTGGAGGGTGGGGACAGGCCCTTTGGGAATCTGAGACTGAGTCCACAGGGTGTGTTTGGAGGAGTGCTGGGTAGGATGTGCCTAAGAAAAGCATCCCCAGAACAGCGATTGACCAAGGAGTGGGCTGCCAAGGCAGCAGGTGTGTCCTTCATGTGGCTGTCGTGGGACGAGTCTGGCTGGAAGAGGGAGGAGAGAGAAGAAACAAGAGTCCAAGTACAGAGGATTCAGAGATGAGATGATGTGGCCTGCCCCTCTTGGGGGTCAGGGTCTTGGAATTCAATGTGTGATCTGGTCCTACCTGTTACTCAGNGTGGTCTTGGATAGGTGGCTTCATGTCCCTAGTAACCGGGTGCCTTACCTATCTCCCAGGATGGTTCCAAGGACTAAATGAAATATTACACTTAAAGAGGAGAGAAATCATAAAAGAAATTTTTTTAAAAAGAGCTGGGGATGTCTAGAGATAGGCTCAGNGGTTAAGAGAGTTGGACGATCTTCCAGAGCATCCGAGTTCAGTTCTCAGCACCCCTATCGGGAACCACACAACCGCCTGTGTTATGTAACTCCAGCTTCAGGGTAGATGACACCCTATTCTGGCCTCCACAGGCACCTGCTCTCACATGTACCCACCNTCAGATGCACACCCAGACATGTAATTAAAATAATTTTAATGGGGGGGGGTATCAAGTGATTATTTAAAATTCAAACAGAGTATAGCCTCCTATGAAAGGGACAGTTCTCTGGATTGACAGCTCTGTTTCTTAGAAGACAGTAATGGGCCATTAGGGTTTAGGAAACTAAGGAGTCTTGAGGTCCCTACCTGTGGGAGAGCAGCTCTGACCTGTTCCACCTATCAGAGGGTTCTTGGGTAGAGGAGAGAGGAATGAGGAAATATTAGGTAGAAAGATAGAGAGAGATGATAAGAAAGAGATGCAGGATAGCTTCAGGAAGGCCCTGGGTCAATACCCAGCCACCACCCTGGGCTTTATT
>LZPO01097143.1:286883-301565 GCA_001675575.1 Neotoma lepida | reverse complement strand
GGGGGGGGGGCAGCCCATTGTGAGTGGTGCCAACCCTGGGCTGGTGGTCCTGGCTTCTATAGGAGAGCAGGCTGGGCAAGCCACGGGGAGCAAGTCAATAAGCAGCACCCCTCCATGGTCTCTGCTTCAGCTCCTGCCTCCAGGATCCTGCCCTGTTTGGGTTCCTGTCCTGACTTCCTTCGAAAATGGACTATGATGTGGAAGTGACAGCTAATTAAGCCCTTTCCTTTCCAACNTGCTTTTGGTCATGGTGTTTCATCACAGCAGTAGAAACCCTAACTAGGGAGTGTTCTAGAAGTCCTTTGTTTTTATTAATATTTATTTTAAATAAATCTCCTTTTGGGCTGGGGATGTAGATTGATTGGTAGAGTTCTTGCCTAGCATTCAGGGAACCCTGGGTTCAATCCCCAGCACCACATAAACCAGGCATGGTTGCACACATCTGTAATCCCAGCACTTGTAGGGGGGTGGAGACAGGACAATCAGAAGTTCAGGGTTATCCTCAGCTACATAATATATGACATTCTGTCTGTAAATGTTTAATTAATAAACAAACCTCCCAGGTGGTGCTGGAATTTAGACAGCTTTGGAAGCCACTAGAATAAATGATGTAGTGATTTTATTTTCATCAANGCCAACTTGCGTCCTCCAACTGGAGGTCCAGTTTGAAGGTAGCTGTCTATGGCCACTATGGTCATAGCAAGCAATGTCACTATTTAGCATGGGAAGGCTAGCATTCCTCCAGATGGCCCCNGTGACAGGGGAGGGACAACACCCTAGTCCCCTCCTGCAGCTGCCCCAGCACCTCAGCCAACAGAGCTCACCATGGAATTGGTTCTCCATACCTCCCAAAGCCAGACCAGGAGGCAATTGGATGACGTTGTGGATCCCACCAGAGGAGAAGCCTCTGAGAGCCAAAGAAATCCAGCCCTCCCCTCCACTCAGCCCAGGTTTCTGCCAAATCCCATACCCTTCCCTCCTGATGGGGACATTTCATTAGGCCTAGGGAAGCTCCTGGTTGTTAAATTTCTGCAAATTAAGCCCAAGACTGCTAGCTGAGGTGGAGGGGAGTGGCTCTAGCTGGTCCCCTGAGGCCTGGAATGGAGCCTCTCTGGAGGAACAGAATGCAAGAGGAACATGAAGATGCCAAAGGGACCAGTGTGGCCCTTGGTGCTTGCTCCCCACTGGGATTTATTGGAGGTAGGACTGACCCTGCCTCTGATGACCCGGCCTTGATCCCCACAGGGAGGTGCCAGCAAGGATGACTGAGGAAGAGGAAGGGCATGAAACGGCAGCACTGTCCTCCACCAAGCATTCAGGACTGTTGACGTGGGAGAGACAGGCCTGCACAGCCTTGGTCTGGCTCTGGTCCCTGGTGAGGAGGAAATGGTTTTCACTGAAAAACAAAGTTGAAAAAACAGTTTACTGAAGGGGAATGAAAGAGGACAGGGGGAAAGGAAAGGGGGGAGGGTTAGCTCAAACTGTCTGCTCATCAGAATCACCTGGACAGCTGTTAAAAACACAGATTCCAAAGCCCACGCCAAGTCAGTAAAATGTTATTCTTGGTAGCCTGGCTTTCTTTTCCTCACAGTTTAAAGACATAGACTCAACCAGCTTGGAAGACTTGGGTGCCGGGTGTGCCAAGGCAAAGGGATGGCAAGGGCTCACAGTCCTTAAGGAAACACCAAACCAAAGAGACCCAACAGACTCCGGGAAGGACTCCTAAAAGCCACTCACTCCTCTCCAGCCAGCCTGGGGCTCCTGGAGCTGAAACTCTGTTCCCATTTGTATTCCCAGGGAAGGGTCTCCAGGACTNTGCTAACACCCCTCCTCTTGTCCCTGCCTCCTCAGCCCCTGGCTGAGCCTGTGGAAGGCTCGGGCATTCTGACCCGAGCAGGTCTCCTAACAGAGGACTTTGCACTGTGGTTAGGTAAGGACCTGGATTACCCAGGTGGCCTGTGTTTGTAACAGGGACACAGAGTAGGAGAGAACGATAGGATGAGGGGGACAGAGGTCAAGGCCACAGATCAAAGGNCATAGGTCAGTGTGAGATAGTGAAGAGACAAGCAATGGCTTCTCTCCGGTGCCTGCTGGAAGGACCTGCCCTGCAGCCACGTTGATCTTAGCCCAGCAACAGACTTGGACCCATAGCTTCCAAAGGGAGTACACACATGCTGTTTTCAGTGACCTGCCTTACAGACGTGTGCAGCAGATTCCAACAGGCTCCACACTTCCCACTTCACCAACCAGGCCACACCAGGGACTCCAGGGTCCCCAACCCCCAACCACCCAGCCTTCCTCTGAGCCTCTCTAGACCCCTCGTGCATATTTTCAATATTCCTCACTGCTCCCTTATGTCTGGACAGTCAANCCACTGTGCCCTTCTTTCCTCTTTGGTCCCACTTTGGGTNTGGCCACATAGTCGGGGTTCNGTTCTCACTACATTTACTCCTTCCCAGGCAGTATCCCAAAGCAAGGCCTGGTGCCCCACACCCTCACATCCAGCACTAGGAGGCTCTCTCCATGTGCCTCCTTTGCAAGCACAGGTCCCACTCTCTTTTGATGAGACCCGGGTCACCTGCTCATCTCTCAATGTCTTCACCCATCCAGGAAGTCCTCCCTGCCTGTCATGCCATTCTCTCAGTGCTTGGCACTGTATTCAGTAAACATCTGGGNGCCTGATGACAGCTGATGGACTCTGAGGAAGTGGTTGGATCCCAAGGGCTCTGATATCAGGAATGGATGAACCCTATGCTGGTTCCTAATTGGGTGGCACTATGAAAAGATGGCAGAAGCTATGGAGGTGGAACCTGGTTAGAGGAAGCAGATCGCTGCTCCCTTCACCCCAGTGGATTCATTGCCATAGGGCTACTTCCACACTTCTTTCAAACCTTCACTCAAATGTCATGCCATCTACAAGTCACCTCCCCCTTAGAAAGCTCTATCTTGTCCCTGGTCCTTCTGTCTGCCATGAGGGGAGCTGCTGTGGTCCCCTACTCAGCATCCTGTGCTCCTGTCATCCTGCTCTGTCTCACCAGAACATGGAAACAGCAGAGCAGCTCATTCTAATGCCTCTGAGGCCAAATAAATGCTTCCTCCATTTAAATTGTCTCTCGGGCGTTTATCACAGCAGCAAGTCTGACTAACACACTGAAAACACTTTATTATATTTTATATAGTATTATATTTTTAATTATGTGTATGGGAGGTGGGGTATGTGCACATGAGTGCAGACACCCCAGGAGGCCAGAAGAGGGTGCTGGATCCCCTGGAGCTGCTGACACGAGTGCTGGTAACCAAACTCTCAGGTCTTCTGAAAGAGAAGTATGCACTCTTAACGTCTGAACCCTCTCTCCAGCCCCCCCAATTCTTTTTTTATTCTTCAATTTTTCCCTTTATTTTTATTTTATGGCTATGTATTTCTGTGCACCATAGACATAGAATTATACACAGTTGTTAGCTACCCTCTGGGTGCTGGGAATCAAACCCAGGTCCTNTAGGAGAACAGCCAGTATTCTTAATTCCTAGGCCATCTCTCCAGTCCCTCATCTCTCTAATTCTTATTGTATTGTTTACAAAGAAAAATCAGGACTTGGCATATCTATGTTTGTATGTACATGCNCATAACATTATCCAAGTTTTATTTAAATATGTGGGTATATGCTA
Organism: Neotoma lepida; assembly: GCA_001675575.1. Lineage (NCBI taxonomy): Eukaryota > Metazoa > Chordata > Mammalia > Rodentia > Cricetidae > Neotoma > Neotoma lepida. The sequence goes on along the minus strand of LZPO01097143.1, from coordinate 297,899 downwards.
ACAATGGGTGTCTTCATTGAGTGTGATGATCATGGGGAGTGTTTTTAAAGATTCATTTTATTTTTAATTGTGTGTGTGTGTATGTGCACATGTGGTCTGCCTAATGTCGGTACTGGGAACCAAATTTAGGTCTTCTGAAAGAGCAGCAAGTGTTCTTAACCACTGAGCCATCTCTCCAGCCCCGTGGTGGAATTTTTTTTTTATTTCATTGCATTTTTTTAGTTCTTTTAATCTTATTTATTTATTTACTCACTTATTCATTTATTGTTTTGTGTGTGTGTCTGTCTGTGTGTGTGTGTGTGTGTGTGTACTCCTAGTACATGAGAGTGACAGCGAGCATACCATGTCACACATGTGGAAACCCAGGACAGTTTTGTGGAATTAGTTCCATCCTTCAACTTTTACATGGGTTCAAGAATCAAACTCAGGTCGCCAAGCTTTCAGGGCAAAGTGAGCCATCTCCCCAGCCCCCAGCATTCCTTTTAAAAGCTTCATTTCCTTCTATTTGCTGGACAGTNTATCACCTATTTAACCAATCTCTTGTTGGACACTTGGGCTGCTCCCAGTCTTTCAGATTTACAGGTAACAGCCAGGAACAACCTTACAGCTAAACCTTTCCCGGTCCTCTGTCTCTATCCTTGGAATAGATTCCAGAGATGGACTCCACTGGGTTTCCTGTCCATCCCCAAGTAGGCCCTGAGCTAAGCAAAAGATTCTAGAGGCCTTGGCATTGAGCCTTCCACACTGCACTCCAGGGGCTCCCCACCCCAAGTCACCACAGGTCCTCTCCCCCTAGAGCTCACCTGTCTCTTGTCATCCCTAAGTACTCCCCCTGGAGGCTAAACTGCATCTTCTAGCTGGACAGGAGGCCATTTGTCTTCTGTGAAGGAATTCCCATTAGATGACATCTAAACAGAGCACATTTATTTACTTATTGACTGTCTTTCTGGGTAGGCAAGTCCTGAGCTGGGGGCATTTCCTGAGTTGAGAGTTTCTAGAGACTAGAGGTAGGTCACGTGATGCAGAGCAACCACTCCAAGGACTCACTCTGTACAAGACAGAGGGGACCCCATAGTCCCACCCCAGGCCCAGCTCATCTCTAGCTCCAGCCTAATGAATAATCAGGCACCCTACTCTCTGCAGGGAGCTTTAGAGGTGCTGCTTTCTCTTCATGGTACTAAAGCTGTAAAGAAAGGTGCTGCCCCTTGGAGGAGTTAAGTGCCTAGAGATATCCCCCCAGGTGGCNTTGTGTCTCAAGTCCTGAGGATCTAGCTGCATCCTCAAGGGCTATGGTGCCAATCTCTGGGGGCTGCTCAGGCCTCTGCTTGTGCACACACAGCTCTCCCTGTCTCTGTGGCTTTAGTCCTTGTTTAAGGCTCAGAATGCAAATGCCTTGAGACCTCTCGGTGACCGTGGGGCTCTTGTCCTCAGCTAACCAGAACTCTCCTCCCAAGGCCACCTGCCCACAGCTCTGTGAGCTTTGCCTCTCCTTCACACCCATAGTGTGGGCCAAGTGTCCTCCGAGTGGAGCTTCGGGCAGCTCTGTAAATGTGTGGGTACCTGGGACCACTCCCNGAAGACCCAGACTTTGTGTTTTCACATTGGGTGGTTCTCCTGGCTCTCTTACAGAGCTGCTTCTTGCCTCACGTCTTCACTGATGTGGGGCAAAGTCATTTAAGCCCCACAATTAAGCAAGCCCAAAATAGTGATCTAGTGGGCAATGGGTGAGGGACAAGGCCACTTCTTCAGGTAAGTGTTTCCAGGTTTGACAGCCCTAGGGTCCCAGACAAGGACTCAGCGACACAGTGCTTTCCTGACAACCTCTATCCTGCAGGAGCCCCAGGGACTTAGTTGCCAGGCACATGCCTCTGGCCTGGTGGCTTGTGAGGGTTTGTGGCTGGAACAATCAAAGCCACCATCCTCAGCTCCCTGACCACTTCCTCCACAGGGCTCTCTCCGGTAGCTGCACAGAAAGTGCCTGTACTACCCTCCTCTTCATACATGCCTGCCTTGTTTCCATCTCTGGGTCTCCTGCCAACCCAGTGCACTTGGGAGGGTAGGAGAAGCCTTTCTGTACTACTGTGCCCTCTCCTGCCACAGAGGCAGGAGGTAAACCTCCCTCTTCCTCCCCGGGGGCCTCAGGGAACCTTCACAGACTGGGGCCCCACTGACAGCCTGCTCCATTCCAGCCATGGATGATTTCTGTTTAACAATAACAGCAAGCTTGTGAGTAGACAGCAAAATTCATTCTCCATTTTAGTCAAAGGCAAGCCCACCCCTTCAATTCCAGGGGCCCAAACCCTTGGAACACAGCCCTGAAGTCTTTTCTCACAGTCCAGTTCATCAGTGAACTGTGTCCGCCGGATCCCAACATTTCCCAGAACCCAGCCTCCTCACCTTTTCTGCTGCGGTGTCTAACCTGGCTTACTGTGGCAGNAAGGACCCTCTTGTGTCCTTGCTTAGGGGAGTAGTGGGTTTGGGGCAGAGAGAGCCTGACAGAGTAGAGTTGGAAAGTGATGGTAGAAGGCTAGTCCAAGGCTTAATTACACCAGGATCCCATATGCTAAGGACCTTCCTGCCTAGAACTGATCTCCTGACTATTAACAAGAAAAGAAAGGCCTGGAGAAATGGCTCGGCAGTTAAGAGCATTTGCTCGTTTAGAGGACTGGAACCAGCACCCACATCAGGTAGCTCACAACCACCTGTAACTCCAGCTCCAAAGGATCCAACACTCTCTTCTGGCCTCCACAGGCACTGGCATACACATGACATATACTCACACAGACATACAAACATGTAAATAAAAAAAATAAATCTTTAAGAAAAGCAATTCACCAGTCACAATGAAATACAATTCCTTTTGTACCCCTTTACAAGGGATCACCCACCTCCAACATTGTGGGTTTTTTGTTTTGTTTTGTTTTGTTTTTATCTCCTGTCCTAATTCAGAATTTATAAAATCTACCATCCTTGGGGACTCCTCTTTGACATGAGGACTTTGAGCCTGGATTTAGAGGGAGACACTCAGCCATCAGAAGGTCCCTCTGAGGGGGCTGAGCTCAGAATGAGAGGAGCTCCACACTGCAGCCTGCCTGGAATCCACTAGAGTGGGTCAGCAATAAAAGACAGGAAAGCCTGGGAGAGCCGGGCCCTTGCCTCCACAGGGACACTCCATCAGCAGGAGAAGGATTCCCTCAGCGGCTCAGGACAGGCCGTCTTTCTGTGAAATCCCAGTAAGAACTGGGTGAAATGGACAGAAACAGTTTTCCTAGCATTCTCTGGTGTGTGCGTGCACGTGTGATTGTACACACTGCCCTGCTCCAGTTCCTCTAATCCAGAGATGGCAGTGGTCAGGCTCAGCCAGCCCCTACTGCCCTCTGAACCCAACTCTACCCCTAGACAAGGTGACATCTTTGGGGGGGCAGATTTAACTATAATATTTTTGAGATTATAATATAATATAATCACTTCCTCACTTCCTTTCTTCTCTCTAATCCCTTCCGTGTACCCCCCCCCCGTTCTCCTTGAAATGTATGGCCTCTTTTACTCTAATTGGTGTGTGTATGTGCATGTGTGTGTGCATGTGCTGTCTCTTATACACATCTAGATGTGTATAAGAGACAGGTGTGTGTGTGCATTTCCAATTATACAAATATAATCTGCCCATTATATACATGTATATATAATACATATATAATATCTAATGTTACACACACACATATGATCAAGGCTGACAATTTGTTATCAGTTGACCAATGGATATGCTCTTCCCTGAGGAAGACTATCAATCTCTCAGCATCCCTTAGTTGCCTGTAGTTCTTTGTCTAGGCTAGGGTGTCATCTCGCAGTGCCTTCCTTGGGCAGTGACTCTAAGCTGGCATTTGCTTAACCTCGTTCATCAGGACACCACCATCAGCCCAGACTCCTACTAAACAGCACAGGTACATCTCAAAAGCAAGGCTGGAAAGAGGCAGGCCATCCTGCCCAAATAAAGGCATGAGGTTCAGTGTATAGTCGGTGCTAAGTCTAGCCACCCAACACAGCCACAGCAGAAAGTGGTATCAGATCCCAGGTCAACTTGATAGCCCAGCCCAGGCCCACTGAGGAAGGGACAGGGGCCAGCCAAGCCAAAAGCATGTACTGCCTGGGTGTGGNAAACATTGGCGTTCTTCACCACAAATTAACCCTGAGGCTAGCCAGGATCACTTTCCTTCTGGGGGGTGGGAGTCCCAAGCCTCACAAGNCCCCAGCACCCAACAGAGGTTTCCTCCCCTTTGGCCATCTTGACCATCTTCCACAATCCTCCCTCTCTTGGCTGCTCTTTTTGCAGGCTGGCAGTGGAGTGCTGATGAGGANGGAGGAGCTATTCTGGACCCAGCCCGATTGGCTTCCAGTGGGCAGCTTATCCTTCCCTCAACGCTGAAAGACCCCCACACCACACCACCAGCCCATCCCTGCTCCCAGCCTGACTCATCCCATAAATTACCTAGAGATGGTCGCTGACTCAGCCAGGAAGCCCAGCGTCCCAGCCCCAACCCTAGGCCTCAACGCCACAGCTGGCTCTCATTCCCAGAGTGCAGGCCCCTCCTCTCAGGAAATTCCTGGAAAATATCAGGCTTCTTGGAGGGGAGATCTCCTTACCACAGAGCCAGNAGGGACCGAAGCCACCACAGCCCATCCATCATTCTGCTGTCCTGTCCCTCCTCCCTCAGCCTGTAGGTTTGTGTGGGACTGAATGTGGAGGTGTTAGTCTCNACAAGTGCCAGACACACAGTCCTGAAGGGAATGGGAGTCCAGCATGGCGTGGGNNATCCCAGCATGCTTTGGGGAAGTAAATGACTAGTCCAGGGCAAGGGAAGATGTTGAAAACTGATAGGTAACGATGTGGGNAGGNTGTTCCAGGCCCCAGGACAGTGTGAACAAGGCTCAGGAACACAAACTAGTGTTGGAGTAACCAGGTGAAAGAGGCTTCTGGGCAAGGGAGGGTTGATGAAGCTCAGAGTGCCAGGCTTCCTTCAACACTCGGAAGCTGTGGCATGTCTTGAAGGCAAAGGTCCAAAAGATTCTGGGGGACTTGGGAGCACAGGACAGTGCTGGGGTGGCCAGGGACCTGATCCACCTAGCCAACAAGCCCAGGGGAAACAGAGTCCTGCCAGCATCCTCAGATAATCTACTTAGGCCTGGGAGACAGCCTCTGTCTCTCCATTCTCAGTCACATGGCAGGGACAGGGCTCTGCTTTCTAGGAGCCCAGACAGAGACTAGGACATGATCTCTGGGAATCCCCAGGCTGCATTAGAGAACAAGTCACTTCTTCAGGGCACTTCAAACCTAACGAAAGAGGAGAGCCCTAGGTCCTTCCTCCCTCCCCTTGGCTTTAGGGCTCCTGGAATCCCTTCCTCAGAAACCCCATTTGTTTTCATGAAGAAAGCCAAGCCCAGGTCTCAGAAAAGTTCCCCTTAGAAAACAGGTCTTTAAACTAGGCANATGCGGGGCCAGCTTTCCCCTTAAGGATGCTGCAATCACAGATGAGGGAAATAAAGCCAGGGGCTCACTGGAGGATGAGCAGTGGCCAGAAGCTCTTCTACCCCAGGCCAGGGTGCTGACAACAGGGGCTGGATTTGCTACCGGTCTCCTGGGAAGAGTAGTTTTCCAGTATCTTGACCGGGTCAAAGGCAGACAAAGACACAGCCCCCTAGACATGCCAAAAGAAAGATGGAAAGAGGAGGGGTAGCACTGGGTTGACATGCCATGAAAGTGGGGTTCCCAGTGTGTCCTTAGCTCTGAAGCCAGGATGCTGATGATAAATGATGTCAAGCCCAGCTGGAGTAAGGCCTTCCTCAAGCCCAGTATCAAAAGCCTTTGAACCATTCTATGGATGTTCCAGGTTACCTGTTGTGCTACCCAGCTCCACCCAGCTCGGTCACCGAGACATGCCAGCTCCTGGCAGAGTCCTTCCTCTGTACTTTTGTTCAACTTGTAAAATAAAGAGGGAAGGATGAAGACAGAAAACGCCAGACAGGCCTACCCTAAGATTTGACCTCTACAGGTGGCCCAGGGTGCTGGACCTCCTTCCTATCCTGCATGAAGCCCTGTTCTGTCCCTGGAGGCCTGAGGTGGGGAAGGGTAGGCTATNAGGATGGTCAGACACTCCCCACCGTGGTGGGGTAGGTGAGGGCAGCACCAGGCGGGCTGCTCTGGAAAGCAGGGTGGGGACATCCTGCCTCATTGTTACTGGTCCACTCCGTTTCCAGAAATCCATCCCCCCAGTAAGAAGAGTCAATGGTGGACACCAAGGCTGCCAGGAAGGGGGTCAAAGGGTTGCCAAGTGGCATCAGGGACCTCCTGACTGGGCTGGTTCAGCCCTGAGACAAAATTATGTCGGGAAGATCTGATGGATAGAACTGGGTTTACTGTGCCTGTGCTAGACCAGGCCACACCCCTGTGGGCACAACAGATATTGGGAGAGAAAGGCCTGGCCCTGGCTGGATTTTCCATGGGCCTTTTGCATCCTGGAATCAAGGAAGACTGGAGCTTATATTATTAACAGGACACTGTTTGAATGGCCATGTCCCTCTGTTTTAATGGCTAGCCTTCTGTTACGTCCAGGGACATAGGAAAACTTACAATTATTATTCTCCAATAAAGCATTATTCACAGCCATTTCTCTACTCAGCTCTAGCCTGAGGGGTGGCCATTGCTTAATAGGTGGTCTCCATCCTGATACAACAGTCTCCTCCTGAAGACTCCCAGAGAACACTGTAAACTTCCCCATCTTCAAGAACTCTGAACAGACCCANCTCAGTTTGATTTATTATTTCTCAAACTTATTTGGCCACAGAACTCCTTCATCACAGGACACATCATTATGACAATGTCCCATACATTTGGGGGAATGTTGCATCCATGCTTTGCTCCAGTCCAAGGTACCCCAAAGGAAGGAAGTCTAAGGAAAAAGGAGAAGAATCATCTGAATTTTGTGTGCATTCTACACACACACACGAGCACACACACACACACACACACACACACCCCTATTCAGTCTTCAGATCCTTTCTTCTAAAGGGGGTCTGCTTGGAGTTTCCAACAATGCATTGCTAACCCCCAGGAGCAGCCTGAGAAGCTCTCCTACTCCTGTCATTGGAAGATCAACAGGAAGTTGCCATCTGTGAGGAGGAGGGGAAGCCCCCACCAGACACCNAATCTGCTGGCACCTTGACGCCAGACTCCCCAGCTTTCCGACGTGTGAGTGATACATTTCATTGTTTATAAATTACCCGGTCTGAGGTACGACGTTATAAGCCATCTGAACTAAAACAAGTGCCGTCNNTCATGGTTCCCCACGGATATACTAANAAAAAGGAAAGGCCAGGTGGTGGCGCACGCCTTTAATCCCAGCACTCAGGAGGCAGAGGCAGGTGGATCTCTGTGGTTCGAGGCCAGCCTGGTCTACAAATCGAAATCCAGGACAGCCAGGACTATTACACAGAGAAACCTTGTCTCAAAAGGAAAAAGAAANGGGTGAGTAGACTTGGAAGGAAGTCTAGAAATAGAAATAGTGAAATTTGAAGTCACAATGCAGTAACTTGAGTGGGACCTAGTGTCTGAAGGAGCCACCCAGGGTATCACTCTCAGGGGTGGTTGTCAGGCTTTCTAACGTCTGGTCAGATAAAGACAGGAGCACNGGAAGCTCTGGGCTGCCTGCTGAGGACTCTAGTTCCCTGGCTGTCCTACCCTAGCACCTTAANTTTAAGAGAACCAGCTCCTAACTACAGGAATCTTCCAGATTCAGGGAGGAGGCAAATCATGGTCAGCACACAATCACCAAGGAAAGCTGTCTGCTCCTCAGTGCAGAAGTAAATAGTCCTGTATCAGGGCTGAGGGAGGGCTGGAGAGAGCCATTTAGGGAACAGAGGGGATGGGCACTACCTTGGTGCCATNTGGAGTGGCGGCAAGATATGGCCCAGGGCCCAGCTACTTCTTCTGTAAAAACCTTGTGTCTTTTTTTTTTTTTTAACTCCTTGAAGGTTTTTTGTTTTTTGTTTTTTGTTTTTTCCTAGAGAGATGGATTGTCGGTTAAGAGGACTTGCGGCTTTTTCCTGAGGACTAGAGTTTGGATCCTAACTTGTGAATGCCTGTAACTCCAGTTCCAAGGGACCTGGTGCCCTCTTCCAGGCTCTGTGGGTACTGTCTCTTATACACATCTAGATGTGTATAAGAGACAGGGCACATACGCACACACACACATACACACACATCAAAAGTAAAATAAATCTTAAAAAATAAAGAAAAGAGAATGTTTGCTGGTTCGCTGCAGGGAACCAGTCCTTCTTTCCAAGCTCACTTTCTGAAACTTGGCTTGGAACAGGCTGCATCTCCTCATTTCTCAATATTCATTCCTACCTTCTATGCATTTACCTCTGCGTTCTGCATTTGTGTAAATTCTCAGACCCCTTTTCTGACTCTGTGTCACCCATTGTGTGAAAATTTCCAACGATTGCGTGTTATTTTAGAGATGTTAAAGTCTGCCTTTTGAAACTCAAACTCCGAGAACTCTGTTCTGTAAGGTGACAAAGGCTGAAGGGTAAATGCTTGGGATTCCCAGAGTCCATGAGCTACTTCCAGCTCCTGCACAGCCTTGCTAAGGTCTCCAGCAGTCACCCAGTGTTCACGTGTAACTATCCACATTATCTACGCACCCAGCCTAGCTAAAGGAGATGGGAGCAGAGCTATGTAGTGGAAGAAAACATTGAGGGAAAGCACTACTTTAAACATTGTCAAATATTCTCCCGGCGGTCTACCATAGATGGTAGGTAGTACTATTTCTATTGCGAGAATTCTGATTTTTCTACCACCCTTGGGCGACCTCTGGGAGCCAGCCCCAGCCCTCACTAAACCTTGGCTTCTCACCTGAAGCTTCGCCACTCAGAAGCATTGGGGATTTAGTTCTTCTCCCTCATGAGTCCTCCAAGCTTCCCTTCCCTTTCTATCTACCCTTGTCTTCCTCTTCCCCTAGTCCAGTGCGGGGTCTAGGCTGGCTCATGCCTGGGCCCAGATAACAGCTGAGCAACGGCTGCTGTAGCTAAGAGCAAGGGAGGCCGTGGGAACCGCCAACGTTCTGGAGTGAGGGGCCGGAAAAGGGGAGGAGGAAATGGGCAGCTAGACAGGCTGAGTGTCCACCCCCCAGCCCTGCCCTGGAAGCCCCGTATCCGAAGCTGGTGGAAATCGGCCTGTTTCCCTTGGATGGCCCCTGCTGGGCCTGTCATTCATTCAACAGCTATTTACTGGACACCTACTAGGTACNGGGCTNTAAGCCAGGAACAACCTGGCCCCTGGGGACAGTCCCTTCAACTCTGCAAAAACATTCACCACTGTTGGCCCTGGACTCACCCCACAGTGTGCTGCGGAGAGGCTGAGGTCAACAGTGCCTCCTGACAGCTCAGAATGGGGGTTCAGTGAGCTGCCATGACTTCTGCAAGGGTTCACAGTAGGGCGGGTTTTATCCTTCTCTGTCCCCAAGTAAAATCCCCTGGACAGCTTCCCNAACAGAAGTTAACAGAGGCTAATTTGCCTCCCTCCCCCGACCCCTCACATGTTTAGGTCTCCAGGGTGCTGGAGCAACCACTTTTACCCTGAACAGCTGTTCTGGAAGCTTCAGTGCCCATCAGCTAAGTACCACTACCCTTAAGCCTAAGCTATCACCACAAAGGTCCCCAGTCTATCATGGCAATTACTCAGCTCTCCTCTGGACNGCCATTGGGACCATTTTACCATCTTTGCTGAAGGGCAGAAAGGCCTGGAAAGTTTGATGAGCAATTTTTCTCAGAACTGCAAACTACACGCTTTTGAATCCGGCTTCGTGAGCTGGCAGTTGGTCTCTGCTGGACTCTGGTCTCTTTCTCCTTATCTATGTTTCACAGGGTGTGTAAATCTGACTCCAGAATTTCCCGGTTTCCTCCTGGAAGAGGAAACCCAAGAAAGTGACAGGGTTGCTTGCTCTCATTTTTCTGCTAGGTCCCTAATGAGGAGCTGTTTCAAATAACAAGGTTACTTTGAGTCATCACCGGGCCCTGTTCGAAATCAGTTGATCACAGAGAAAGGCCATCAGGGGCTTCTCCAGAATGCACGTCTTCCTTAGGTCACATGCACATACAGAATACACACATTCATTCTATACTACTGTTTTGTTTTGTTGAGACAAGGTTTCATATACCCCAGGTTGGCCTTGAATGTAGCCAAGGATGACCTTGAACCTCTAATCTTCCTGAATGCTGGGAGTTCAGATATGTGACATCACGCCTGGTTTATCAGACTGGGCGTTGAATCTTGGGACTCTTGTCTGCTAGGCAAGCACTCTACCAGCTGAATTACACTTCTAGTCCCATGTAANACATTTTTTACATGCTTACTACAAACAGTATGCACACTTCATATATGCATGCTGAATGCATCTGTATACATTTGTGTTCTCCAAACATACCTGCTATATGTCACACCCACATGACTCATACCATCTTTATTCCTTAGGAACACTCACTTTGTACATCAGCATGCATTATACAGACTGCATTCATAAATACACACAGCAGTAAGCAAGGGCCTCAGTGGTTAAGAGCCATCCTTATTCCTCTAGAGGACCAGGGTTCAATTCCAAAACCCACATGGAGACTCACAACCACCTACAACTCCAGTTCCAGGAAATGCAGTATTCTTCTGGCCTTTAAGGGCAGCAGGTGCGCTTGTGATGTGTCAATAAACAGGCAGGCAAAATACTCATACACATAAATAATTTTTAAAAATTAAGATACATAAGGAAATACCCACATATTTTGGAAAAATACTCGAGTTTCCTATGTAAAATTTTCCTCAAGGTTTATAGTTCTAAACCAGATAGGGACCCAGCCCTCAGAAGGTAGAAGCAAGAGAATCAAGAGTTCAAGGCCAGCCAGTTAAGATGTATTCTTAAAATCTTAGGACTCAGGAAGGCAAAACAGGAAAATCTTTGTGAGTCTGAGGTC
>LZPO01097143.1:273932-286769 GCA_001675575.1 Neotoma lepida | reverse complement strand
CTGGGCAGTGGTATTGCATGCCTTTAATCCCAGTATTCGAGACAGAAGCAGGCGGATCTCTGTGAGTTTGAGGCCAGCCTGGTCTACAGAGTGAGTTCCAGAACAGTCAGGGTTACACAGAGAAACCCTGTCTCGAAAAACAAAGCAACAACAAAAGAGCACTTGTTGCTCTTTCAGAGAAGCTGATTTTGATTCCCAGTACCCACCTGGAGGCTCACAACCATCTGTAACTCCAGTTACAGGGAATCCAATGCCCTCTTCTGGCATCTGAGGACACCAGATATACACGTGCTACACAGAACATACATGCAGGTAAAACATCCATACACTTAAAATAAGAAAAAAAATTAAAGAAACATTTTTAAAATAAAAAGAAAATTAAAAAACATTTTTTTCAAGAGTTCAAGGTCATCTTCAGCTACAAAGCAAAGCTCAAGGCCAGCCTGGGATATCTCTGACCCTGTGGTACAGCTCACCAACTCCCCTCAGTCTATTCTCTTCTTACTTAACAATACTGACTTTTTTTTTTCCTGTTTCCGAAACAAATAAACAAAAAACAACTAACTTTCCTCCTTATTTCTCTATAAATAAATGCAGCTGGGCACAAATTTTTCAAAATGCCAGAAAAACAAATGGACCAAGAGTTCTGATTTGGGGGTGCTCACCCTCCTTCTTCCCTCCCGGAAAGTCACTCATGCCTTTGTTTGCATGAGACCAGGCGTCAGATGCCTGGAGACACCTGCCTCCCATTAGATGTTTGGCCCTGGGGGAACACACATAAGATTTGTCACAGTAATGAGAGAGCCATTTCTCACAGAAGGTTGGTCCTCTGCCCACTGTTAGAGAGCAGGGGATATCACCGAGGGTGTTAATGACGTTGGGAGTGACAAGGCTCCANCGTGCATCACTAATTGATCACAACATCTGTCTCTCAGAGCTTGGTCTTGGCGTTACAGTCTTCTGCAGAACTCCCAGCCATCCCAGCTACCCGAGGCTGGCAAGGGAGATGGGAACTATGTGACCCAGAAAATCACACCACGGCCTGAGAGGTGTGATTTTTGTGAGGTCACACTCCAAGCGGCTCAGCCAGAATGAGGAGACCCTCACAGAGGTTCCTGCCCTCTTTCAACTCCATANCTAAAGCTTCTGCAACCACAGGAGCTCCCTGTGAGAACAAGAAAAGGAGACAAAGAAAGCCAGGCAAGCCTGAAACTCCCCAGACATGGGAAGCCCTTATTGACGCCTTGGCCATCTTCACTAGGACAAGCTGAGGGCCCCTGCTATCTTCATACACAGAATTTCTGACCCACAATCCCTAGGCCTCCAGCCTTCAGGATCAAGGTGGGATTGGAGGGCCTTCCAGAGCTCATGAATTCCCTTCTGAGGTGCTCACCTTTACCCTCCCCTATCTCTCCCCCTCCCCCAAAGCCTTCCCAGCCCTACTAATCTCACCAAGTGCCTCTCCCATTCTTGGTACCTCTCAAACGGATGTCTGTCCCTGTGCTGACCCTTACAGGCCCCTTAACTGGTTATCAGGTTTAATCCCACAACAAAACGAGAAGGGCATCTTAGGNCCAGGTCTGGATGCCTGTTGTGCCTCTTTNAAGATCGCTCTCTCTACCTTCTCCTCTGCCTTCTACGTAGCCATCACTATGCCTGTTTGCCTCTAAAGCACAATGCACCTCCACCTAAGCCACCCAAACTGTGTTTCTACGTGTTTCTCACAATCACAAGAGCAAATCGTGTCTTGTTTTTATCGTCTTCATGAGGTTGTTTTGAAGAACCAGTTGCCTTTTCTAGGAAGACCCTCAACCCAAACCCAGCACTCCGGCTGCTCCCATCTGCTCTGGGGATGTCTGTTTGCTGACTGAGAAGCACTTCAGCAGGGTGTGGGTGCCAAGGACAATCCTGGTGACCGAGCCACATGTAGGTGACAGTACCCTGCTTTCAGGGTTCTCAGCCAACCCGGCCCCTTGGGCGAAGCTCTGGGATAGCAGCTGCTGCAGGCAGTACTAATAGGGGTGCTGGGGAGAGACTCCTTCTGGGAGGCCCTGTCTTAGGGCCAGCTGGACACATTGTACCACCCGTGCCTCTGCTTACAGCCTGGGGTAGGCATCAGGGNTGCCAGGAACATTCTTTTCCAGGGGTGGGAAAGGACACAGCTGCCATGAGAGCTGCAGGGCTGTAGAGGAGAGGGTGTCAGAGGAACTGTAAGGCTCATCATCTGAGTCATCTCACACCCAGACAGATGCTTGCTTTAGACAGACAGACAGACAGACAGATGTGCCGTGTGTGCTCATTCGTAGTCACACAGATTCCCCGACTCAGTCACACACTACACAATGGCACCTGCCCACCCACCTCTGCCAAGCAGCAGAGGTCAAGGCCACCACTGGATTGTTTCAAGGNATCAAGGGAGAAGATGCAGCAATGTGGGGCAGAGCAGGAGCAGCTCAGTTTCNGTGCACAAGAAGGTCCTGATATTCCTATCACCCCTCAGACTCAGAAGGGCAACAATGGAATTGTCCTCATCGGAATAGTCTTTAGGAAGTGACTTCGGGCTTGGGATGTAGCTCATTGGTAGAGTATTTAATTCATATGAAGTTCTAAAGAAGAAAAAGGCTTTCAACAATCTGTTCAGGGCCCAGAACCAAGAGTCCATAGCTCAATCAAGCCCAATTCCCAAGCAACCCCAGGATGGGNAAATGTTGGATCTGAACCCAAGAAGTCTGGGTTCTTGAGCCCAGCGCATCTTTGACTTTGAGGCTACCTCATCTCCAGGCAACAGGGCAATGCCATGGTCCTTCCAGCCTTAAAAATGCAAAATGAGAGCCGTGTGGTGGTGGCACATACCTTTGATCCCAGCCCTCAGGAGGCAGAGACAAGTAGATCTCTGTGAGTTCAAGACCAGCCTGGTCTACAGAGCAAGTTCCAGGACAGCCAAGAACAGCTAAGGCTACACAAAAACTCTGACTTGAAAAACCAAAACCAAAACCAAAACCAAAACAAACAAACAAACAAAAGCAAAAGAAGAATTGGAGTGGAGGGTACTTATAACTGAGGACCTCATAGACCCCTCCTAGAGATTTACTAGAGAGAGGACGGTGGGGTATATATTAAGTTCCTCTCTCATTGCTGTCACAAAACAGTAGTCTGAACATACAGTCCATCATGACGAGGAAGACATGGCAGCAGGGGCGTGATGCAGCTGGTCACATGCATAGTCGGAAAATAGGAAGAGACAGATGAGTGCTGGTGTTCGGTTCCTGCTTTCCTGTTTATTCATTCTTGGACTCCTGCCCATGGAGTACCGCTGCCTACATTACAGGTGGGTCTTCCCACATCCACTAATCCCATCTAGAACTCCTTCACAGACAAACCCAGAGGTTTGCTGTCTCCTAGGTGATTCTAGATTCTGTCATTGATAATCAATATTAATCACCACAGAGTGAATAGANGAGACTAAGGAGTAGAGGAGGTGTCAGGGCAGCAACAGTCCATTCAGGAAGCTAGGCACAGGAAAAGGAGCTTCCTTCCACCACTGCTTTCAGAGGACACTTCCTGGGTCCAGAGCACCTGGAACCACCATTCTGAGTGAGCCATCCCATCAGGACTTCCAGTCCCTGCCTGAGAACCAGACCCTGGAGCTAGTTANGGTGATTCATGGAAAAAGATACAACATGGACTCATCTAATGCGATAACCATGGAATGCACCTGGCACAGAGGCATTAAGCAATCAGTGTTGATGAGCTATTGTCCCGAGACCTGTTCCTGGGTCTCTCCCTTTTGTATTTCCAGGAATCTGTTCCCATCAGGCTGAGACTAAACTGATTTCTAAACTACGTCATGACTAAGTAAGNCATTGCTTGCCTCTAGAGTTTTTGGAAGACATGTTCTTTTTCTATGATCAGAATAAGATGCCTTTTGTGTACATCCGCTCCCAGACTCGGTGATTCAGGACAAGGATATGGTAGCTCATGTGTCTGTGGGTGGAGATCTGAGCTACACTCAGCAAGCGACTCTGCATTGGTCTCACACAGAGTCACACAGCTACAGGAGCAGGTATGCAGGAAGCTGATGGGTTCGATGGCTTGTGCTCCTGGATCTCATATTTGGAAACCGTTGCTCTGTGGTTCTCTGTTTAGGCAACGCAAGCAGCTAGGACTTGTCTTCAGCAGGGTAGTCTGGGTTGTTGTTCACAGTGGCAATCACAGGACTAGCAAGGGAAGGGAAGCTCGGTGTGGAAGCTCCTTCCCAGCCTCCATCTTCTTCACATTTGCCAGTATCCAAAGCAAGTCACAGCGCCATCTTTGAGACAGAATCCCAGTATAAGTTGTCATGACACTCATGATCTTCCTGTCTCCNCTGGAGTTCTGGGATGACAGGTGTACATTAGTTAACCAAGGATCAAAACCAAGGATCAAAAGGTGAAAAAGCAAACATTCCTGCTTGATGGGATGAGCTAAAAGTCACACTGGGAAGGTGTTTTTGCAGGGATGGAGGAAGCACAGCCACTATTTTTTGTTTGTTTTTTAAGACAGGGTCTCTCTGTGTATCCCTGGCTGTCCTGGAACTCACACTGTAGATCAGACTGATCTCGAACTCACAGAAATCCACCTGCCTCTGCCTCCCAAGTGCTGGGATAAAAGGTGTGCACCACACCACCACCCCTACACAGCCACTATTTTTGCTAAAAGGCAAACATACTGTTTGTTGTTTCTCCGTGTAAGCTTGCTTACTGAACCTTACTGCTAGAGATTCAANGGCNTCTCCCTCATAGGACTCTGGCTGTAACTTTTTTTCTATTATTTGACACCCCNCACACACATACACCATATTGGATGTTGGATATCAAGGCTGAGGACCAGGCAAGTCAAGGCTGAGGACCANCACTTAGCTATCTCCCTGGGCCCTGATGCTTTGAATCAAATTTGGAGGGGGTTTTAATGCCCAGCTCCTTCAACACTCTAAGTATACAGGTCTTTTCAGCTGGGGTCATCTTGTCTTTGTTTGCTTCTCTTTCTAACGACAAAACACAAGTGAGGCTTTGTTCACATGGTTAGCCTTAGAAATCTAGAAGACATTGCTCCTAAATTGAGTTTTGTCTTTTGCTTGTCTTCTTTTCCGGGTTAAGTATGCCCATAATCTCTGTTTCTATTTTATATGNTTTTTCAGGCTCCTGCCTGATGATGCCCCCTCTAGATACACAACTTTGTAGGACCCTTTCAAAGGCTATACTGACAGCTCTGACAGTTGGGTCCCTCATCTGTGCTCCACTGAGTCTCTTAGCTCTGTCTAACAATTCCAAGGCACTGTGAATCCTTCTCAAAGGCATCACTCAGTACCAACGCACATGTTTATGTTGGTTTGAAATGAAAGCCACTNGATTCTGACCAGACAAGAGCTCCTGAGGGAAGCCCCCTCCCCCTGCCATGTCCATAGACTTTTGAAATGTGCCTTTGACGTTTAAAATTTTAAAACTTAATTCAAATTTAATCACTATAGAACAGCATATCCCTCTTTGGTAAATATTTCAATTTTTCCATATAAATATATGTTATATACCACAGTCTCTTAAGCTATACATCAAAACTCCATATAGGATCATGTAACTGGATGTGGGAACTAAGAAAAAAAACCATGCCTTCTTGGTGGGAAGAGCTGAAAATGTTTTCAGTGTGCATCAACCAAAAATTAATTCAGTATTAAACACATAATGAAGCCAAGGTATTTCCAGCAGTGTCCATCAGTGTTGAATGTGGGACTCCACTTCACCCTGGGTTCTGAATACATACTACCTTGCACTGAGCATGTTCTCACACTACTCAAAGCCAATCAGTGTGGCCCCACACACCTCAGTCCAGATTCGAGACTATTACAGTCAGGAATTGCAGTGTTTTTTGTTTTTGTTTTTTTACCGTGCATACAGGTTTTCTGCTCTAACAGAAACATAATGGTCTAATTATAAAAAAAAAATAGACTTTCCATATTCTCTTACTGTCATTCCTCAGCATGTATCAAATTAGAGTATCTCTGGATTGTATTATGTTAGAATGTTTATCTTAAAACTTGATGCTTGAGTTGCTGACATGAGTTTTATTTTTAAAACAATGTCCAAATGAATTTTAGTTTGGGAATTTAGGCCAGAATTTCCAAAATAGCTCTAAACATACTTCTGCCATTTTATGGTCCAAAATTATGCAATGTGGTGTTCTTAGCATTGACAATTATAAAAATGGAAACATCAGTTAACTGTAAAAAACATCAAAGATACTCTATCCTGCAGTATAAAACATTCAGCCAAGATCATATTCTTTAAGTAGAAATTAATAATCACACCCCTCTCATTAGTATGTAGCTCCCCTTTTCTCTTTAATAAGTGGTAAGATTATATGTATACCACAGTCATTGTAAAATCCATTTCTTTATGATTTATTTTCAGTAAACGTTTGGTTTGCATACCTAGGTTATATGCCTCTTACATACCCAAGGTCATGCAAAAAAGTTTTCATTGAAGATGAGTGGAAATTTTTTTGTTTTGTTTTGTTTTTCGAGACAGGATTTCTCTGTGTAGCCTTGGGGGAAATTTTTAAGAAGCCCTGTTCTATACAGCAAAACTACTAAGTTTCATACATTTATTTACTACTACCTACACCAAGGTATCGAACATTTTCATCACTCCAGCAAGATTCCTCATCTTCCTCTTCACCAGCCCCTCCCCGTCCCCATAGGCAACTGTTCTGACCTGAGGCTGCCTTCCCTTGTTTTAGAACTTTATATAAATGAAATCCTACACATACTCCTTGTATAATTCCCATCATTGTTTCCTTTTTAAAGGTTTGACCGTGTTAGTGTGTGAACTGGTGGCTCATTCTTTTTTACTGCTGTGTGACTTTCCATCTTAGAAAGAGATGCAATCTGTTTAGTCATTTTCTTGTTGGCAAATATTTAGAAATGCAGATTAAAACCACAATGCAACTCCTTTACCCAATCACCAGAAGAGCTGGAAACGAAACAGGCTGACAATACTAAGTGTTGGCAAGGATGTAGCAACTGAGGCTCTCATTAGCTGGGTGTGGGTGTGAGCAATGGAGCAATCATCATTTCGCAGCGCCGACTCAAACTGAACATACACAATCCTTTGATCCCAGAAATTCCATCTATACCCAAGAGAAAGATAGTTTATGTCAGCCAAAGGANGTGTGCCAGAATGATCTTGGCAGCTTTATTAATAATTCCACCACTGTGTGAACAGCATACAAGTCTCCATTGTGTGACTGTTCCAGTCTCTCATGGAGTGGTATCAGCCCTAAATGAGCTGGAGATAGAGTGTCCTCACGTACACACCTTGTATGAATTCACTACCATTTCCTTAGTGTCCATTCCCAGAAGCGACTGACTCCTGGGTCCGAAGTTACGTATTTCATTACACATTGCTAAGCTGCCCCTAGACGGTTGACATCTTCTCTTCTCTTGCTCTTTGCCTGTGCCTGGGGCAGGGGTCTTTCCCAAACCCCAAAGTCAACCCCTTTAAATATTTCCTGCCCCTCCTTGGAACCCAGATAGCCCAGGCTTTTCTAGAAAGCAGTGGAAGGGAGGTATGGTGTCTACATTCGACAGCACAGTGGCCCCAGCTCTCAGNATCAGGCTGCTGGATCTGCAAGGCCGCCTTCCTTCTGCTGCTGACACTGAGCTTATCAGAGCAGCCATGACCAGAGCATCTGTCTACTGACGCTGGCAGCTTCTGTTTCTACAGTGTCCCCACAAGCCAGGCACAGGAAGTATGGCTGAGGCAGGCAAGTGAGCAGCTGCATTGGCTTGGAGATGCTGATGCAGGCCTGACCAGAGGATGTGTTAGAGGGTTAGAGCAGCAGCCAGCACTTCCTCTTCACAGGCTTTGGTTCTCTCAGTTGGACCCCTAGCCTCTTTCAGTTTTTCTTCCTCAGTGCTCAGGGGATGTCCTCACATCCCCATGATGTTCAGGCAGGCAGTGGTGGGGGGTGGGGTCAGCGTCGGAACAGCCCAGTGTCAAAGGCTTTTCCTCCTCTTTGAGATCAAGGCAGGGAATACGTGACATGGTGATGTAAGGGACTCCAAGAAGTCCTCTGTCCTGACAAGAGTTCCCCAATTTTACCAGTGGCAGTGCCTAAAATGTCCCCATTGTACCCCTGCCTTTGTGTTGGACATTGCTCCACCCATGCTGGCGGGAGGCAGAGTGACCAGAGGGAGGGAAGTTATGAGCAGGAAAGGGGAAGAAAGGAGTCAGGAAGGCTGCCTCCCCAACTCCCCAGCCCAGCTGCCATGGGGTGGGTCAGGCCAGCTGCCTCAGCCCTTCTAACACAACCAGGCCTTTCTCCATGCCAGGGAAGACGCAAGACTCAGTGTTCCCCAAGTTCTTTGCTGTCAAAATGCCTGACCTCTGCCATTACCACATACACACACATACACACACATACACACACACACACACACACACACACACACACACACACACCACACTCACACTCGGTGAGGGGAACAAACCTGGGCAATACTAGAGGCCTGAGCACAGGGCAGACTTTGAGTTTGGTAGAGGAACTCAGTCACTGATTGACCCAGAGGTTAGAGGAAAAAAATGAGTCTGAGGCCATGGCTGACAGTTCTGTGAGATGGGACAAATCCCCGGCTCCTGGAGCCAGAATGAAAGGCAGATGGGGAGAGAGGAGAGCAGCTAAGGAGTGTGTTACCCAGACTGATGCTCAGCTCTGGTTCCTTGTTCCCTCTCCTCTCACCCACTCAGAGATCCTTCAATGAGGGAACCTGGCCTTCGCCAGCTTCAGTTCCCTCAGCCTACCCCTTGAGCTCCGGAAGCAACAGCCCCTGCATGAGCACAGGGGTTCTTGCTTGGGGCTAGAATTCTGAAGCAGAAGTGAGATTGAAATACTTGTGAGGATGGCTTAGTGGGGAGTGCTCTCAAGAGCGAGGCAGCTAGGAAGCCATCACTTCTATTCAGCCTGTCCCAGGGAGCTAGGAGCTGCCTGCCTTGAGGCAAAGGGTGGGATGATACCTTGGATCAGAGCAGGGTGAGGAGTGGGACGGAAGCCTAAGAGGGACACAACCTCCAGACAGTGCACCAGGAGCCCTCTCTAAGGAAGAGGGCAGCAATGAACACTGGAGGCTCTCCCATACAGCTAGGGTATGTAACTGGTCGCCACAGCAGCTATGACACCACCAGGCCCAGACAGCCCGCTAAGTACCAGCCTTCATACTCACAAGCAACCTAACCAAAGAAATCTTTGCTTCATGGTGGGACATGGAGGCCCAGAGAACACAGGAGCAATCACAAGGGNCTTGAACTCGGGTCATCCCCTTGAGCCTGACCTTGGTTCACATTGCCTGTGGCAATGTGTAAACCGGCATTTCTACACAGAGAATCCATCGTGTCACGGCGTCTTAGAGGCCAGGAAAGCTAAGCTTGTTCTTTGTTGCTCATCTGTATCCCCACAGGTAAGTTATTGCCCAACCTGGGGGATGTGACAGGGATTCTCAGCTTGGAACTGGACCAGAGAACTGGACCAGCCATCTCCAGAGTCCTCCCCTCCAGGGCTTGATGGAGAGCACGGTTGGCTTGACAGGGTGTACAGCTGGCTTGGCGCCTAGATGGAGAGTATGTCTTTCCTTCTCTGGGACTAGAGGTAGGCAAAGCCTTAGTCTTCCACAGGGGTGGGAGGGCTAGGACCAAACCCCACAAACTGCCAGAAGACGGTTTAAGCACCCAATCACCATTAAGAAAATGGCACCCTAACTCAAGGAAAATAAACCAAGAAAGAAAAATATTCCCTCTAAGTGAGCAAACATCGGAAGGGCCCTTCAGGGTGGGCCCAGCCCTGGCCTCCCCACCACCACCCATGCTGACCTTGGTTCAGCCAGGCTTTCCCCGGTTCAGGCAGCCTGCTCCCTTCCCATGGCCTTTCTGGCCCACCATTCTCCCTCAGGCCACCAGTCACCAAGAGCTGTTTCCAGGGTGACAGAGGGGGCAGAGGAGGGCTGGGACAGGGGGCTGAAGGCTCTGAAATCCTGAACTAGGGCAGGGCTGGGGCAGCATCTCAATGAAGCTGCCGACAGATTCCAGGCCTCCAGCCAGATGCCTGAAAGACCTTCGCCACCTCCCTGCTCCAAAAGCAGCTGAGGCCGAGCAACTTGAGAGGCCTGCAAGACAGAAATCTGGAGCCTACATTCAATGCAGGAATATCCTTGTGCTCTGCTAGGGGCCAGTAGCCCTTACAGAAGCAACTGACCATATCCAGCCTGGAAGGGGCTGGCCATCTTGTGTCTCCCCACTCCAGTCCTGGCTGCTCACCCCAATATACCTTGAGGTCTAGACCCCTCAGTCCTGCCTGCTCTTTAGAGTCATCTGAGCCTTAAAAGTAGCCCTGTCCTGGGCCTCACCCTGACACTTAACAGTCTGCAGTGGGCAGCCAGGGTGGGAAGTCCCTGGACTGACTATTAGCTTCTAGAAGGAGCCTCCTCTACAGGAAAGGGCCTGAGATCCACTCAGCTTGGACAGGCTTCATATGCTAGCTCCTTGCTGAGTCACAGGATACATCGACATATCAAAGACCTTTCAAACAAAGAAAAAAAAAAAAACTCTTGCTTGTGAAAACTGTTCAGGAGTGGGAGGGTCCGCACATGAGCAATGTTATTCCTTATTTTATAACCGGAACTCTGAGAGGTGGCAGAATTTTCCTGCCACCATCCCCACGGCCGATGGCAGAGTTTGGACTCAGAGTTGGGGTTTTCTCCACATGTGCCCCGACACATCCTGACTCAGAGGCTCCAGACAGAATATTACCAGAAACTGGAGCCTGGGGTCAGCTGGCCTGCTGTGAACACCCTCTCCCAGCTATCCTCTGCCCTTCCTGAAGCCAGTTCCCTGCCCTGCTGTGGGCATGCCTCTCCTGCTTCCTTCCCATCTAGGCTCCCATTACCTCAATCCTCTAAGTCTTCTTGCTTTCCAGTTCCAGATCCTAAAGCCACACTGACAATCAAGGCCAGGAGCATGGCTCCCTAGCGTGAAGAAATGGGTCATTCTTCTAGGCATGGGTAAGAGCTGCTAGAGGCTGAAGACCATCATGCTCTTGCCTTTCAGGGGTCAGTGATTCACGCTCCCCATCAAAGACCCTCTCCCTTGGTGCCCATCTTGGTTTGAAAAGCTCTAATTTGAGGCCACTGTATCCCTGCATCCCCTAGAGCCAGTGACACCTGAGTCCTGGGGTACAGCCGGATGCAAAGCACTTCTGAGTTCTCGGAACCCGTACAAAGGCGTGTGGGACAGTCTCATAGAGTGTGCTCATTTTTCTCTGGCTAAATCTAATTAAGATGAAACCAGAGCTTTCTGAGGAACCATCCAATGTCATTGGGCATTTCTTAGAAACACTAAAACCCTCCTTTATCCCCCAGCTAGACCTGCCCACAATATGTCCTTTTCTCTCTGGACTCTTATTTCAGCAACAAAACCCGTGGCTTCCCATGAGGTAGATGGGAAGGCTTCTGTTTGTTTCCTAATGACCCTAATAAGCCAGAATGGCCACACACACACACACACACACCACACACACACACACAGCAGGGTCTCCACTGCCACTGACATAACTTCCTAACAGTCCAAACAAAAGGAAGCCACAGTAGCAGTCAGAACCAGGAGGGGTGAGGGAGGGACCAGCCCAGAAAGTGTTATGGGAGTGAACAAAGCCAATCTCACAGGCAGAATTTGGCACTGCAGGAAGGATGATGGGAGCCAGGCAAGGATCATCTTATCTGATGGATGGCCCAGGAGATCCACATCCCGGAACCCAGAAGTTGACATCTTAGCTTGGCCAAGTAATTGTGCACATGTTAGGTAATTTTTGTTTCACCATCTTGGAATTCTAGAATACCTGTCATTCTCTCTGTTTCTCAGATGATTTCACTAAGGCATAGAAATACTAGACAGCTTGCTGAGAATTACAGTAATTGATACCTGGTATAGTCAGGATTTGAATTCAGGCAGTCTGGCTCCAGGCCCCCTTCACCATCACACCACACTTGAGCACGCAGAGGAGTCCAGGACACCACCATTGCATGTTCAGATTACCATGGCTGCATAGATGNAAACTCAGTAGCTTGATGCATTACCTATGACCCCATGAACCTACATTGGGCAGATCCTGGCGACAAGGGTTAGTTACTGCTCTGCACAACGACAGTGACTATGGCTGCTCATCTGCAGACAGGAGGAGCCATTTGNGAGATGGCTCACATGGTTAGCAAGCAAGGACTGACTGTCAGCTGGGAACACAGCCAAACCCGAGAGCTGGAAGCCTCTTCCTCTGCATGCAGGTCTCCGTACCTCCAGCTGTGGCTGATCACTTGGACTTCCTCTCAGCATGGTGTCTGCGTGCCAAGGGGGAGAAATCCTACAAGACAGGAAGTGGAAATTGACAGTTTCTAAGAGCCCAGGTCTGCACACAGCATCGCTTCCCCCTAGCCCCCCAATTTATTCATCAGCACAACCATATACACCAGACTCTGCAGGAGAAGATATGAGCCCCATCTTCAGGTAGAAAGAATACTAGAATATCTCCCCACCCACTCACCTCCTCTGGATGCCCTCCCTGAACAGTGAAGAGCCTTAAGACACCCTTGTCCTGTGGCACCTCTTCTGAGGCCAGGACAGGCACAGACTTTCTTCCTAGACACCATCTCCATGGCTAGATTTCTCCTTCTCCTTCTCCTTCTCCTTCTCCTTCTCCTTCTCCTTCTCCTTCTCCTTCTCCTTCTCCTTCTCCTTCTCCTTCTCCTTCCTTCTCCTTCTCCTT